>PVHX01010793.1:0-68050 GCA_004024805.1 Geosciurus inauris | reverse complement strand
GCTCACATTGCTTGCAAGTTTGCTGAGCTGAAAGAAAAGATTGATCGCCGTTCTGGTAAGAAGCTGGAAGATGGTCCTAAATTCTTGAAATCTGGTGATGCTGCCATCGTTGATATGGTTCCAGGAAAGCCCATGTGTGTTGAGAGCTTCTCTGACTATCCTCCTCTGGGTCGTTTTGCTGTTCGTGATATGAGGCAGATAGTTGCTGTGGGTGTCATCAAAGCAGTGGACAAGAAGGCTGCTGGAGCTGGCAAGGTCACCAAGTCTTCCCAGAAAGCTCAGAAGGCTAAATGAATCTTACCCCTAACACCTGCCACCCCAGTCTTAATCAGTGGTGGAAGAATGGTCTCAGAACTGTTTGTCTCAATTGGCCATTTAAGTTTAATAGTAAAAGACTGGTTAATGATAACAATGCATCGTAAAACCTTCAGAAGGAAAGGAAAATGTTTTGTGGACCATTTGTTTTTTGTGTGTGGCAATTTTAAGTTATTAGTTTTTAAAATCAATACTTTTTAATGCAAACAACTTGACCAAAAATCGGTCACAGAATTTTGAGACCCATTAAAACAAAAGTTTAATGAGAAAAAAAAATGTCTAGGCCTATTTCTGGATTCTGTTCCATTTATCTATTTGAGTTTAATATGCCCTCTCTTCTTAGTTTCTAAAAATGAAATGTATCAGGGTTCTTATTTACTCTAAGTATTTTTAAATTTCATTCCTGATTTCTCCTGCTATCCATTTGTCATTCAGTAGCATATTATTTAGTCTCCATGTGTTAGTTTCTTTTTTTATTTTATCATTGATTTCTAATCTCATTCCATTATGATCTGATAGAATGCAGGGTATTACCTTTTTTTTTTTTGTTATTCTCTAAGAGTTTCTTTGTGGCATAAGGTAGGGTCTGTTTTAGAGAAGGGTCTGTGAGCTACTGAGATAAAAGTGTATTTGCTTGTTGACTGATGGTATATTCTATTAAGCCTAAATTATTGATTTTATTATTTAGTTCTATAGTTTCTTTGTTTAGTTTTTGTTTGGAGGATATATCCAGTAGTATGAGAGAGGTGTGTTAAAGTCTCCCAGTATTATTGTGTTGTGGTCCATTTGATTCCTGAAATTGAGAAGGGTTTGTTTGATGTACATAAATGCTCCATTGTTTGGGGCATGAATATTTATGATTATTATGTCTTGCTGATGTACAAATCCCTTAAGCAGTATGAAATGTTCTTTGTCCCTTCTGATTAGCTTTGGAAAAATGTTCAACATCTCTAGCAATTAAAGAAATGCAAATCAAAGCTGTCTAAGATTCCATCTCACTCCAGTCAGAATGGCAACTATCAAGAATATAAGCAACAATAAGTGTTGGTGAGAATGTGAGAAAAAAGGTACAATTTTACATTGCTGGTAGGACTGAAAATTGGTGCAACCACTCTGGAAAGAGGTATGCAGATTCCTCAGAAAACTTGGAATGGAACCACCATTTGATCCAGCTATCCTACTCCTCAGCATATACCCAAAGAACTCAAAATCAGCATGCTACAGGGATGCAGCCACATCAATGTTTATAGCAGCTCAGTTCACAATAGCTAAACTATGCAAGCAACCTAGGTGCCCTTCAACAGATGATTGGATAAAGAAAATGTGATATGTACACACAATGGAATATTATTCAGCCTTGAAGAAGAATGAAATTATGACATTTGTAGGTAAGTGGATGGAGCTGAAGATTTTCATGCTAAGTGAAATAAGCCAATCCTCAAAAAACAAAGGCCAAATGTTTTCTCTGATGTACAGATGCTGATCCATAATTGGGGAGGGCTAGGGAAGAATGGAGGAACTTTGGATGGGGCAGAGGTTAAGGGAGGGCAGGGGAGGAAGTGTAGGGTGGGAAGGATGGTGGAATGAATCGGATATTATTACCCTATGTACATGTTTGATTACATGACTGATGTGTTTCTGCATCATGTACAGCCAGAGGAATGAGAACTTGTGCTCCATTTGTGTATAATATGTCAAAATGCATTCTGCCAGTATGTATAACTAATTAGAACAAATTTTTAAAAAAGGAAACAATCAATTTCAATTTCACCATTTAAAAAAGTGAAATTGGGATATAGCTCACTTGGTAGAGTGCTTGCCTTGCATGCACAAGGCCCTGGGTTCAATCCTCAGCACCACACACACAAAAAAAGTGTAATCTTAGATCTTTGTTTTGAAACATATTCTTTTCTTATATAAATATTTAATGTCAAATTCCTTTCTAAACCTTCGCTGCATCATTACCTGCATCCCATGATTTTGATGTGTCATCTTTACATTTTCAAAGTATTTTCTAATTTCCCTTGTGATTTTTTTCCTTGATCTCTGTGTTATAGATGTATTGTTTAATTTCCATGTATTTGGGGAGATATTTCAGATATTTTTCTTTTAGTACATTTTAGCTTAATTTTGTTAGAGCCAGAATATTCTTTGTATGATTTCAATTGTTCTGAATTTTTTGAGATTTGTTTTATGACCTAACATATGATACATTTTGGTAAATATTCCAGGTTCATGGAAAAAATATGTATTCTCTTGCTATTATATGGAGTGTTTCATAAATGTCAATTAGGATACATAGGTTGAAGTGGTTATGAAGTGCTTTATATCCTTGCTGACTTTCCATCTGCTCGTCTCTTATAGAGTTGCTTATAGAGGAGTGTAGCAATATCCTGCTGTAATCATGAATATGTTTATTTCTCATTTAATTTCTACTGTAGACTTGTTTGTTTCCTCTTTTATGCTCATCAATTTTGTTTCAGGTAGTTTGAAGCTCTGTCAATAGAGGTGTAAAAGTTTAGGATTATTATGTCTTCTGGATGAAGTAGTGCCTTTATTATTGTGAATGTTTTTCTTTGTGTCTGATAGCTTTTGTTTTATAATTACTTTGTCTGATATTAATATAACCTACCTGGTATTTTGTAAATTTGTGTTTTCAGGGTATATCTCAAAATAGTCAATTATTTTTTCAAAGATATTAAAAATGAGGAAAATATATTCTATATTTGACACGTGTGTCATTTTTGACATTCTTCATTCTTTGTGGTATCCTAAGTTATACCACGTACTATATATATAGGTTATCATTTTCTTTATGCCTGAAGAATTAATTCCAGTCTGTTGTAGGATACAGGTGGGTAAATATGATCTGTTACCATCTTAAGGCCAAAAGAGGAAATCAGGGATTTTACTGCTGCTTTCCGGAGAGCTCTTCTCTGGGCCTCATATGGCTATGCCACCCACCATTGTGTGAGGATACTATTGGACCACAGGGATGTGCCTGCAAAGAATCTCTTCCCCTTCCACTTAGACTGATTCTGGATACTCAGGACTTAGGAATTATCTACAGCTGAAGGTGGTTTCCAGCTCATCTCTTTTCTCAGATGGTCATTGTCTTCTTAATGGCAGACACAGGCATAGCTATTTGCTGGGATCATGCAGACACTGCACAATTGTGTACACTGAGTGTCAACAGTGTGCTGGAGAGGACTTTGTGGTAAAGTATGGATCCACATGGGGGAAAGGAAGGAAAGTAGGGCTTGAGGGGTTAATTCCTGCTCAAACTATATATTCTGGCATGGAATTTTGAGTCCTAGAATTTTAGGTTCATATTGGCATTCTAGGATATTGTATTTTTCAAGGTAAGATAATGAAATATATTTTATTCTGGTTAAATTTGAAACTTCTAAATAGTAGATCTATGGAAAATGGGCTTTTTTGTGTTTGTGTTTGCCTTAGGCCTTGTAAATATGGTGTATGATCTGGCTTATTTTCCTTGTTAGCCCTTAAATGTGCTTCTTATATTTGCTCTTTATCCTTTTTCCTTGTTATTTGATAATCCAGGTGATTATCCCCAACATTTCTGCTAACATCATTATAGAGAGTACAGGAATGTATTAAGTGTAGTCCACTAATGTGTTGGGGACAAATGGACAGACAAAAATCAGAAAGGCTCTTTGTGAAGGGGAGGGGAGAGGAAAACATGCCATTAAACAATAGAATGTTTAACTAGTCACTGAAAAAAATTCATGAAGAAATTGGAAGGGGCTGAGAAGTGTAACGTGTAAGTCCCTCCTCCAGCACCAGATTTCTTGGGGTCAAATTCTGTTTCTGCCTTCTGACTGTGACCTTGGGCAAGTTTCTTAATCCATTTATGCATCGATTTCCTTACCTATACAATCAGTAAAATAGTAGTAACCACTTCATAGGATTACTTTGAGGACCAATGACTTCATAATTATAAAACAATTGGAAGAATGCCAATTGAGTAAAAAAGTAAATGCAAAAAAAGAAATTCTCAATGAACTTTAGCTAATACATTAACAAAGTAGAGTATCAAGGCTCTAGCTGTGTTTCCCATCTATGTTTGTTGCATATTTCAGAACTGGACGATCTTTACTTGCCAACATTGGA
Source organism: Geosciurus inauris (assembly GCA_004024805.1). Taxonomy (NCBI): domain Eukaryota; kingdom Metazoa; phylum Chordata; class Mammalia; order Rodentia; family Sciuridae; genus Geosciurus; species Geosciurus inauris. The sequence goes on along the minus strand of PVHX01010793.1, from coordinate 63,601 downwards.
TAATCTGTGGTTCTAGCTACACTTTAAAGCTAGTTCCATACTCAAAAATCCTGTTTCCTCTTCCTGATCACATGGGAAGATGTTATTTCCCAAATTTCTTTTGTGTTAAGTTGAGATGTGATTGGATTCTGGAAGAAGTGTGTACAGAATTTGTGTATATCTGTTTGGCACAGTCATAAAATCCTACACTTTTCACCTCCTTCATCTGCTGACTAGATCATCCTAGGATTACCTTGAATTTGTAAAATGACAAAACCAGAACAGAAGTACATGAGTCACTAAGTCATAATTTGCAAAGGAACCACTTCAAAGAATCACCAAACCCGGTATTTGCATTGGAAATGAATTAAAAACATTTTTAAGACCATAAGATTTTGGATTATTGAGATAGAAGTTAACCTATTCATATGTAGACATTTGTATGCTGAGGTAGGTTGCTTTCATAACAAAAATTTGTGATATGTGGAACTGGCTTAGTAATTAGCCAATGATCAGTAAGGAAACAAACCACTAGAATAATGATAATCTTGTTATGCAGTGGCAAAACATTGGGTAGAACTTTCTCATGTAAATAGTTGGAAGGCAGAACATGTACCAACTGAAACTGAACTCTAGGAGAAGAAATGGCAAACAATTTTAGTGATATGAGGTTTTCACTGGCTGTATGTGGCCAAGAAAAAGCTTGGCAAACAATCAGTTACTTCAAGAACAAATCTAAGGGAATACAAGGAATTGGAAATTCATATTTTTCAGTGATGGAAACATGGACTGTTTCTAGAGTGAAAATAATGAATAATGAAGCTAAAAAGGAAAGAACAAAAAAAGAAATATAGAGGAAGAAGGAAGCAAACAAGGAACTTTAAACACAAATAGACCAGTAAATCTTTTCAGATGAGTAAAGTGATTCACACATAAATACACACATATACACACAAACACACACACACACACACAAATATGTCTCGGGACAATGTATTCTAATTCAGAAGCTTTGATCTTAAGGTAATTATTATTAAATTGAAGAGATTATTGTAGTGGCAAGTGTCAGGTTTGGTCAGGGTCCAAGATGCCCAAATATGGAAGCTGGTCAGCAGAGCTGCAAGCCAGATGTGACGTCACTAGTGGACACGCCTCCTGTCAATCAGCGAGTTTTCCTGACCCATCAGGAAGGACTATGGCCTTCTCTTCCTGTACCTAACCCCTCCCCTTCCTGACCGGGTTTTCTTGAAATTCTCTATGCAGGGAATCTCCGACGCCATTTCTCCCTACCCGCTCTGATGGACGGGGAAATGGTCCGAGGGCGCACATTCCAATAAAGCCTTGCCGAGTGGCTTAATTCATCTTCTCCTGGTCATGTGAATTTTACAGCAAGGAAGCATAGAAATAAAACATATTTGAAAATTATGTCTAAGAAAGATCTTTGAATGTGGTTTCTGGCACATACAACTACCAGGAAGCAAATTGATCAGAAGCAAATTGATCCTCAGTTTTTGAGGAAATTTTACTTCTAAATAAAAAATAAATTAAGCAAACAGACAAAAGAACCCAGGTTTGATCATTTCAGACTTCAAACAACCCCTGGAACACCAAACTTCCATAAGCATGGGGCTGGCTTTCAAGGACCCCAAAAGGTGTGTTTCCCTCTCCCACTTCACATATGGATAAGGTGGAGCTCTCAGAGATTGGAGCCAGGTTGTAGAGAACGATGCGCAAAGTCTTTTCTCCTGGCCAGCTTCAGCAGAACCAAAAAAATCAAATGACATTTCTTACCACTATGCCAAGGGGTTCTTCATATTTTCTCCTTGAAAGGACTTCAGAATCTCTCTAGGCTTTTACCATTTGTTCTCTTTGTAAAGGGAACTGTTTATTGCTGCTATCCTGCCTCTGTTTCACTATTGCATGCTGGCTGTGTGGGCAGTGATGGTAGACAGATCTTTTTAGTTTGTAGATTACCAGAATATTAGAAGCCAGTCACACCTTGATGGAAGAACTATGCATCATCTAGAGACCCTGGACTCTGAACTCAATGTGGTAATTGAGTATGACTTTGAATTACTCTTATAGGTGAGGGGAGGAGGAAGAGTGAGCTGAAACTTTGGTACCAGAAAGAATTTTATAGCAGAGAGAGGACAGAAGTTCAGAAATTGTATCTTCTCTTCCTGAGCATACAAGAATACTACATTGCCCATCTCCCTTGAAATCAGATTAAAATCATGTGATTAACTTCCAGTCAATATATACGTTTTGGAAATGATGCATTTCATTTCCAGGATTGGCTACAAAACCCTTTATTCAAGTCTCTGTTCTCTTTACCCTTTATCTGCTGGCTAAAGATGTCGGAAGGACTCAGAAGCCACAAGACAGAAACATCCTGGGATCCTGACATGATGTTTGGAGGACAGCTGCTCAGGAAGACCATCTAAACAGGACTGTCCACCTTGAAACTTTAATAAGTGTTAAAATAATCAATTGCAAAGGCCATTAGACTGAGAGCTCTGAGCCTTGGGTTCCATTTAAGCAAAGAAAAATCTTATTCAATGTAAGCAATAAGATGAAACTTAAGCAGAAACTACCAACTAACTTCTAATTAGGGACTTTCTGTTTTAAGCAATCAAATGTATTTTCTTGTTCTTTCTTCTGTGACCACATCATAAAAGTTTCTGTTCTTGCCTATCTCCCCAGTGAAGTATGGAACCACCTGCAGCCTGGTGCTTCCCAATTGATGAATGACTGAATAGTCAACTAAAATTGTGCTGGGAGGGATAGTGGCTAAATTATATTGTTATATTGTGTGCATGTATGAATATGTTACAACAAATTCCATCATTATGTGCAACTCTAATGCACCAGTAAAAGATGTGGGAAAATGTGTAATATGCCCAAGTTTATCTTTTAATATAAGCAGAAAATTCTTTGATCATATAATTTTGGGGAGGGTCATTTCAGCAGTCAGTGTCTCCTAAATAATAAACCACATCATAGATGGCAGTGATGGAGGAATCGTGTCAAATGGCATCTTTTTTCCTAAAGATGGAGTGAACAGTGTTTTCCGTTCTGATCTCAGAATAACCTGAGCTTTATAAACAGATTCAAAATATACCAAATGAGATATTTATAAGGAGGATTAATGTTGGTGATGTTTTGGGAATTTATCTTAGTTGTTGAGTGCTGAGATTTCAAAAGAGATATCTAAAGAAGAGTGAACATGAAAATACATCAACAAGTTTGCCACATTAATATAAATTATTAAGAAAATAGTTTTATCTGGGCACAGTGGTGAACAGTTGTACAGCAGCTTGGGAGGCTGAGGCAGAACAATCACAAGTTCAAAGCCAGCAACTTTGCAAGGCCCTAAGTAACTTAGTGAGACCTAAGTTTTTTTAAATGAAAAATAAAAAAGGGCTGGAGATATGGCTAAGTGGTTAAGCACCCCCCTGAGTTCAATCCCTGGTATCAAAAAAAAAAAAAAAAAAAAAAAGCAGAAAATAATTTTATCTGTTGGAGGAAGAGAAGAAGATGACACATTTGTTAGAGTTGTTGGGTTCAAGGAGAGCCTTCTCTTTTTAGGGTTCAGCAGAATTCTTTTCACATGGATTGAACTCTGAAGCATGTTTGTGGTGAATATTAGAAATGACCACTTGGAATATTGAGTGTGCATGTGTCTGTGTTTCCTCAGGGTCTTCTACTCTCATGACAGGGATATCTTTGAATTTTGGCTGGAATAGTCCATGAAAATGTTGCAATTGCAAAATTAAGAGAGCAGAGGCAGCTACAAAAGGCTCTGGGAGGGGACAAGTATTTGTTGTAGTACAAATTCTATGTTATTCTATGTCAACACTGTATAAAATTGCCCAAGGCTCCAGATGACAGTTTGCAGAGTATGGAGAGCATACAAAATCTTCACATCTTACATGTGATTATTAACTATATCTAGGGAAAGAAAGGTCTTTAACCATGAACAGATCCTGAAGATAACATTGAAGGAAGTATGCAGAAGGAATCAGTGACTTCAGAATGCATAAATCATGTCAATTTCTTAAAATCAAGAATCAATAAATAGGATGGGTTCAAACTAAAAAGCTTCTTCTCAGCCAAAGAAACAATCAATGAGGTAAACAGAGAGCCCACATTTTGGAAGCAAAAGTTTGCCATGTGCACACCAGATACAGCACTGATCTCCAGGATATATAAAGAACTCAAAAAACTTAACAACAACAATAAAACAAACAACCCAATCAATAAATGGGCTAAGGAGCTGAAAAGACACTTCTCAGGAGACAATATACAATTGATCAACAAATATATGAAAAAATGTTCAACACCTCTAGTAATTAGGGACATTCAAATCAAAACTACTCTAAGATTTCATCTCACTCTAGTCAGAATGGCAGTTATCAAGAATACAAGGAGCAATAAGTGTTGGCAAGGATGAGGAGAAAAAGGCACACTTATACATTGTTGGTGGGACTGTAAATTAGTGCAACTAATCTGGAAAGCAGTATGGAGATTCCTTTAAAAACTTGAAATGGAACCACCATTTGACCCTGCTATTCTACTCCTTAGTCTATACTCAAAGGACTTAAAAACAACACACTACAGTAATGCAGCTACTTCAATGTTTATAGCAGCACAATTCACAATAGCTAAAATATGGAAGCAACCTAGATGCATGCCCTTCAATAGATGAGTGGACAAAGAAACTGTGGTATATATACACAATGGAATATTACTCAGCATTAAAAGAGAATAAAATCATGGCATTTGCAGGTACATGGATGGAGTGGAGAATATCATGCTAAGTGAAGTAAGTCAATCCCAAAAAACCAAAGGTCGAATGTTTTTTCTGACTGGTGGATGCTGATCCATAATGGGAGTGAGGGTGGGGAGCATGGGGGAAATGGAGGAACTTTGGATAGGGCAAAGGGGAGGGAGGAGAGGGGAGGGGAATGGGGGTAGGAAAGATAGTGGAATGACATCATTACCCTAGGTACATAATAATGGACATCATTACCCTAGGTACATGTATGAAGACACAAATGGTGTGACTTAACCTTGTGTATAACCAGAGAAATGAAAAATTGTGCTCCATATGTGTACTGTGAATTGAAATGCATTCTGCTGTTAAAAAATAAAAAATTAAATATAAACAATTATTATATCCTGTTGATGAATTAAATGTTTTATCAACATAATGACAAAAAATAAATAAATCATGTCAATTTTTACCAAGAAATAAAATAAAATTTAGATGAGATGTTTCCCTGGAAATTTTAATTAGCAGAAGGCAAGACTTAATTCCCTGATATAACTAACTTGGGATAAGAAAAGAAACATTCCTTCCACTTTATCTGGAACCCACTGGAATCAGACTTTCCACCTCCTCCTCCACTGGAACGCGCTTCATTAATGTTACTGATGACCTTATGTTGTTAAACGAATGGTCAAATTTCAGTCATCTTATTGGATCTTCCAGAGACTTCAACATACTGTTTACTGTCCTTTACTTGAAATAGCTCCTTTTTTGGATTTCACCGCATCTTACTCACCTGAGGTCTTCATTTTTCTCCTTTGTGCTCCTTCTTACTCTCCTTTGATGGTTTCTCCTCATGTCTCTGACATCTACATTAATGTTAGAGTTCTTTCAGACTTACATTTGGGATCTTTCCTCTTTTGTATCTACACTCAGACATTTGATGACTTCACCTTCTCTCTTGATTGTAAATACCATCCATATGCTTATGATTTCCAAATTTATATCTCCTAATTGTACCTTTTCTATGAACTCTAAATTCATATATTAAAATGCCTACTGGATACCTTATGTTTATTTTTTTAACAGTCATTTCAAAATTTACTCCTGATATTCCTTTGCCAAGGCTTTCTTATGAACTCTTTCTATATCCATAAATTACAATACAGTCTTTCTAGTGGTTTAAGCCAAAGGCCTCAGTATGACTCTTAATTCATCTCTCACACCTCACTTTGTATGAAAGAATGTCTTACAGCATATATCCTTCAATGTGTATCTTTAAAGTATATCCAGAATATAAGTATTTTTCACTGTCTGGGGCTTCTGCTTCTGGCTATGATGAGCTAGCTTATAGCCAAACAATCCTTATTCAAGGAACTAGAAAATCTGGATAAGATGTGAAACAAAATAAATTTGAAGGCATCAGAGAGCTATGTAAGCAGCCAGACTCTGAAAGGCTGAAAGCTCAGAAAGAAGAGAATTTACTGAGCAGGTCCAAAATTTAATACTATTATTCTTCTCATTTGTTGAATCATAAGCTGCTTGATGTACAAAGCTAAGAAGCTTAGCCAGGTGGGGTGGCGCACGCCTGTAATCCCAGCACTTAGGGAGGCTGAGACTGGAGAATCGCGAGTTCAAAGCCAGCCTCAGCAATGGCGAGGTGCTAAGCAACTCAGTGAGACCCTGTCTCTATAAAACACAAAATAGGGCTGGGGATGTGGCTCAGTGGTCGAGTGCCCTTGCGTTCAATCCCCAGTACCAAAAAAGAAAGAAAGAAAGAAAGAAAAGAAACAGCAGGAAGTGGTAGATAAAAGACAAAAAAGCTGATTAGAATATTTCTCTGTTTCATGGGAGGGGGCATATATTGAACTTTAGGAATAATAGTGTAAGGATTTGATGATCTAAGATTGTAGAGTGAAGAGAAATACGAAAGAGTGAGTTTTATATTCTACACTGCTTTTCCCCAGCAAATATTCTCGGACTCATAATGTCAGGGAAACAATAAAATTCAAGGCCCTTGTAAACACATCAAGGTTTCAGTTAAAAACCCTGAAGGTATACATTCTTGGAATAATGGGGAACTAAAAATAGATAAGATCTTTCTTTCAAAGACTGAAATTCAGCTTTTAATAATGTAAGATCCCACCTGGATTAAGATGAACTACTCCAACGTTTTGCCCAAACATAACACAAATCCTCTCTGGATGAGAGTAACACCCTCTACCACCTCTACATTTTTTTATGACACAATGTCATTCAAAATATCATTAAATAAAATGATGTCAACAATACACATTCAATTTAAAAATAACTTGGAAAGCCAAGAGATGACCAAAATAAAAACACAATGTAAACAGAACCAGAATTGATCAAGTTACTGGAATTAGCAGATATCAATGTTAAAATAACTAGGATTAATGATTAATAATATAAATTATAAAATGGAAGTTTTCAGCAAAAAATAAAAATAAATAAGAAATAAGCTGCTGTGCTAGAATTGAAAAATTAAATAACATTAGCTAAGGAGTTCATAGGTAAACTTAACATTAGATTAGACATGACTGAAGAGTGAGTAAGTAAACTGGAATAAAGGTAAAAAAGATATACTAGAGCACAGAGGAAAAAACAATGACAATTCTAAAGATTATATAAATCATATATGGAACATTAAAAGGGTGTAGCATAAGTCACATGCTAGATGGAGAAATAGAATGGGAAAGAAGCAATATTTGATAAGAAAATGGCTGAGAATTTTCCAAAATCACTGAAAGAAATCCAGCCATAGATTTAAGAAGTATTTTGAACCACAAGAAAGATAAATACTAAGAATAGCAAATGCAAGTACATCATAATGCAGCTGCTGAAACAATGACACATAGAAAGTCTTAAAAGTAGATGGAGAAAAGAGTTGCACTTTACCTTGAAAGAATTAACAGTCTGTCAGCTGATATCTCAAATGATTCAATTATGTTTAAAAAATAAGGAATGCTATCTTTAAAATGTTGAAAGAAAATTAGAGTCTATCATACAACAAGCACCCAAGTAAAGGCAATTGCATGGGTCAAATTTTAATCTATCAGCTATGTTTTAAAGACAAACAAGGGGAGATAGTGAGATTTTGTCAAACAACAGGCTTACTCTGAGTATCCTGTCAGATAATGATAGAAATAGGGGCAGTCTCCTTATAAGTATTAGCCAATCATAGCTGTGATAATGATTGTACTCTTGTTGCCTCATCCCCGTTTCCTTATCCTTCAGGAAGTGTTTATAAAGCCTTCTTTATCAGACTTCATAGTGGAAGGGAGTGAATGATCTGGAACTTTCTCAGAAGAGTAGAGCTGTAAATAGGAATGAGGCAGGTAAGATGAATTTAGGAACTGTAAACCTGACTAACCATCAAAATCCAACAACCCTGAAACTTGGGCTGTAGGTCAGTAGATCATGGAGGGTCACTAAGTTAAGTACTTTGATGGAAATAGGAAAGGCCAAAGAGTTAAGGAACACCCAGACCTGTCCTGACCCAATTATGATGCATCTGGACAACGAATCATGACTTGACCCAGCTACTCAGTGGTGCCAGCTGATGTACTGGCAGTGGAGCAGAGTACTCTAACTTAGGCAGGATTGTGACAAACAGATGGGGTGTTTGGGAAGAAATTACTTTATTTGAATGTATTGGGTTTAACTTTTGGGGGGGGGTATTGTGTTTGTTGCTAAAATGGAAAATATTTTACTGGACTAAGGACCCATTATGGAGACTGGCCCAAAGAATTTGATAAAGTAAGTGAATTTGGGGACACAAAAGAGGGCTGCAGTGGTATGCTGGAGCCAGTCTCTACTTGCTGGTGAGAGCCAGCTGTACACATCTCTCCCCAAGCTCAGATTTGCAATGTATTTGGTAGCTTGAAATCAGAACTGTGGGTGTAATTTAACAAACATTTGATGAATGCCACAAATCAGGGCTTTTGCCCCCTCCTGGAGATCCAGTTGAGAAACATTTACCAGTATGCCATAGGAGGTGTGTCATAAAGCAGAATATCACAATCTGAGTTATTGGGACAATCTGTGTGGATTAACACACTGTATTTTTGTATGCTGATATCTCCTAATAATTTATAATTCAAGTTCCAACTTTTGGCTAAGGAGAAAAGTGCTATGCCTTTTCTCATAGCACTTAGCTAAGTTTGAAAAATATTTAGATACAAAGTAAAAACTCATAATCTCTAATCTTTCATTACAGTTCTAACCATAATATGTCCTCTGCTTGTTTCTCTAGCTTTCTTTCTCACTACTTTCCAACACATCTTTTACTTCACTTATTTTTTCACCAAATATCTATTGTACTCTAACTTTATATCATGCACTCTTTTAGGTACTAGGAATTACAGTGTTCTAAACATACAAATTCTTTGTTCATGCAGAAGGTTGCATGTAAATAAACCAACTTTCACTAATTTTTTATATCAACAAATATAGAAGTTGTAAGCATGCCTTATCACTTTTATTCTTTATATCCTCTTGGTTCAGGGTGCCTTTTAATTTAGCTACCCTCTATGATTACCTTTTTGTTTATGCTGCCATTGTTCCTTTTTCATTCTTATATTATACCTTATCTATTTTATTGTGTATTTCTCTTACTAGACTGTTGGTTCTTGAAAGACAGCGCCTTTTAATCCCTAATGTCTAGACCAATAATTGGCACAAAATAATTTGCAACCATTTATTAAATGAATATGACTCAAGTAATAAGGGGCACAGTGTGGATTCAAATGTAGGAATAAATGATTCCAAAGTCATGTCCTTTTAACTATATGGCACCCTCTCAATAAAGTTCAGTTCATCTTGTCAAAGGAGACATTTTTTAATCATTCAAGGAGAATCTAATGATTTCTAAACACAGAGCTACTACCTCTCTAAAGGGAGATGTGCCAATTAACCACTTTAGTTGATCAATATCTAGTCCAGATTGGAAAATTCATGCCAAAGAGTGTTCACTGAGATTTATTAAGCTAACAAAAGAAAAAAAACTCACCTTATCTTGGCCTAATATAGATATGACTTTATCATATAGTTGTGTATCCTAAATAGGACAGGTGACAAGCTAAAACTAGATGATGATATTTCCTGCTATTACTCTAACCAATTCATCTTAAACTCTTTCCTAGTTGTGGGTCAAGCACAGTACTTGGCACACAAAATTTGTCAGAAGCATTTCAGAAATATTGGATCAGAATAGGCAACATAGTTTGGCAGAAAATGAATATAACTCTCAATCAATTTAAGCATCCTTTTTATTGAGGAAATTAATGCAACTCATATGATTTTTATTCTTCAGCATAAAAAATTTGGGCAGCAAAAACTAATGGATAAAATTTAGAGTGTCCTTTCTGTCTTCTGATTTAGGAAATGTATGCTGACTCTGCTAATTCTATTAAAAATGCTGTCCATAAAACATACTTGGACTAGTTTGGCACAAGTTATTTTAGAGCTGTGGAAGGAACTGTTATTAATAAAAACTTCTCTTCCTTTTCTAATTAATTCATAGCATTTCTACCAGAGTGTTCTTCCTATATTATAAATTTATGCCAACCTTCTACTGAAAAAACTTTTGGTGACTCCATATTTCTTCACATTCGCTATTAGAGCAAATTCCTTAGCATAATGTGTAAATTTTTAATGACCCGTTCACCACTTTTTTATTCACAATTAATTTAATTCCCCTCTCTGTCCCAAATACACATTACTTTCTCAAGTACCCCAGATTTCTTACTCATATTGTCCCAAATACACTTTACTTTCTCAAGTACCTCAGATTTCTTACTCTTTTCTTCCCACCTCTATATCCTTGTTTAATTTATTCTTCTATCTGCCTTCTTGTCTTCTCTCCTGGTTTTATGGCAAATACCTACTGTCACCGTTGGTGGTGTTCAAATTCCTACCAGCCCCTCAAGAATTACTCATGACTTTCTTATCAATGATTACACATAATTTATATATGTGTGTATGAATCACATCCTAGACACATGGTCTTACAAAGGCAAATATAATGAAAGGAAACAATAGTCTAAATGTTTCCAGAAAATTTGAGGTATGTGATTGTCATAATTATGACATTTATCTCTAGTACCTCAAATCAAGCCTTGTATTTTATAACTCTATTCCTTGCCCATCATTCATTTACTTATTCAATAAATGTTTAAGGGTCAAACCCGTGTTATGTGGAGTCATAGGTGATGGAGAAAAAGAAGAAAACAAGAAGTTTTTGGCCTTTATGGAAATTATATTGTGTTGAACACAACAGATAAAAAATAATAAAGTAATTTAAAATAGTGATAATTACTACGGAGAAAAAGGTCAGTATGGTAGAAAGTGACTTGAGAAGTAAGAGTGAGAGACATCAGATATAGGGCAATTCCTTTAAGATATAGATCACTTACATAATGGCAAGAAAAAGACAAACAATAGAAAATACAAAAAGGTTTTGAATAAATAATTGACAGAAAAACAATTCCAATGGTCAACAAACATGACAAAATGATTAAATTCACTAGCAGTAAGAGAAATTCAAATACAATAATGACAAAATATTACTTTATGTTTATTGAATTGGCAAACTTAAAAAGTTTATAGTAAAATCCATTACTAATGGGGGTGTGAGGAAAGGGTTTCCTTGCACATTGCATGTGGGATGCAAAGCTTTACAGACTTTCTGGAAGACAATATAGCAACATCTACTGAAAATTCTAAAACACACTCTGCAATTACACTATGGGAACTCTGCCTCATAGAAAGAGAAGGGTCCATTTGTGAGGTCATAGATCAGAGGATGTTTGTTGTACTATTGTTTGTGGTGGCTAAGGACTAGAAACACAGAAAGTTTATATAGGAAAGGCTCACTAAATTGTAGTACACTCATGTTGTGGACTATTAAATGAGCAACAAAAAAGAATGAAGTACAATGTTCACCAATCGTTTGGAGAGATTTCAAATTTTGACATTCTCCATAATAGGTTTTGTAGTTTTATTAATCAATTGATTGAGTTTACGACATTTCAGATTCTATAAGCCTTTTATAAAAAAGAGAATTTTATAAGACCCAGAAGATCCTTTTTGTCTTACTATGGGATTACATCTAGATAAACCCATGATAAATTAAAACTATAAACATAAAATTTGATACATCTACTGTCCTAAGTATCATAGTTTAGAAATACAGTGCACTATGGTGTATCCGTTGTTCTTATGATTGTGTGATTGACTGGGAACTATAATATTCTGCTGCTTCCCAGAATCTCAAGAGGCTCATACCACATATCACTAGCCTGAGAAAAGATCTAAATTGAAAATTCAAAGTATGTTTTCTACTGAATGCATGTCCTAAGTTGATCCATAGTAAGTTGGGGACAGTTTGCATTTGAAAAATGGCAGCACATACATTTGTGAGACATATTATTTATTTGTTAAATCTGCAATGATTAGTGTACATAAGGATTTAGGAAAAAATGACTTTGTGGCCCTGAGGAGTCAATAGTATTCACATTGCAAAAGAATGAGTTGGACCACAGAAAGCAAAGATTGCACAAAGCTTTGGTTGGTGGCTAATAGCATTTACATTTTAAGACATGACACTTACTAATCTAATTATATTTTTGTTTTTTTTTCAGGTAATGTAGCTAATATTATGGAGTTGTGTGAGGGAAGGGAGTCACAGTACCTATAAAAGACTGTCCCTGGCTTCCAGAATGTATGATTGTATTAATTACATTTACTTTTCCAATTTTCAAGCTACATGTAAAAGCAAATTCAGGAAAACTTTAAATATTTCTTATAATTAAATATTCAATCACAAAAGAAAAATGGAGAAAAATATAATAAATACCTACATATCTAAAACAGAGAACAAAGAATTCTACAACTATATCTGTTTTTTTTTAAAGGCAAAAAACTGTTTCAGAATCTATTAAAATCATTTCTGTATTCTTTCCCAATCTTTATGCTATTTCAGTTGCTTAGATGACATTCTGATAAATTCTAGCTGTAGTTTACCTCCCCACAGTACTTTCTCTCAGGAACCTACATAATAACGCAAATCCCCCAGACTTCAAAGCAAGGGTGGATCATTCTGTGGTATTTCTCTTCATCCCTTTTACTGAGAAGAAAGCAACCTTCCCTGCTTAAATCAAAGGACAATGTTATGCATTTCTCCACTCTCTTTGTAGTGTAGCACAAAGCAAATAACTTCTATGGTCTGTAGGTACAGCAGAGCTTCCATTAGCATTGCGCATTTATGCCTTTTTGGTTTTACTCTCTTGGTAAATAATGGAATGAATAAATCAAATACCTTACTCAGACCAAGTCCATATTACATCACACAGCTGGCTGAAATGATGAATATTTATTCGATCATCTGGTAAGCATTCAGCTGGCTTTTAAGAATATTTTAATTTAGAAAGTTTCAAATGTATATAAAAATAAGGAGAATAGTATAATAAACCCACTGGGACCATCACCCAACTTCAAAAATTATCAAGTCATGGGCAATCCTTCTTTCTCTCTAATTCTAGCATCCCACCTTACCACTGAGTTATTATGATGCAAATCTCAAATATTGTGTAAATCCACTCATAAATATATCAGTGTGATTCTTTGAAGGATAAAGATATTTTAAAATTATAATCACAAAAATTTTCTTAACCCCCTGTCAGGAAATAAAATTTTCTTAACTCTGCAGAAGTTAATATTTATTAAAATATTGGCATTTTATTAATATTATTGATTATTATAGCATTCAAATTTCTTTCTCTCTCCATTTTTCAGTCTGTATTTGAATCAGGATATAAATAGAGTTCATATATAGCAAATAGTTGATATATCTCTGAAAATCTCTTTTGCTCTATAGGGTCAATTCTATCTTCTTTTTTATGCTAGTAATTGGTTTTTGTTGTTTAAGAAACCAGGTGTTTTGTTCTATGAAGTTCCCTACACTTGCATTTTGTTGGAGTGTTCTTTAACATGTTCTTCACTCGCTTATATTTCCCATCACTTGGAAGTAAGATATAAAGTTTCAATCAGATTTGGGTTCGAATTTGTATATGCATAATTGAAGCGAGAGGAGCAAAGTATTATGAAGGAAAGACCATTTTCTTCAAAATTATGGTCTTAGAATGGAATCTTTCTTAGTACTTTCAAACTAGTTATTTTCATAGTTAACATAACAGTGAGAAATGATAAGGACACACTTGGTTCTGTGATGGATTTAAGACTGTGACTGCCCTGGGGCCAGCCACAATTCCTTAACTTTGAAGAGAGTTTCACATCGACAACTCAGTATCATGATTTGTGTGCTCATTTGGAAAAATGTCATGAGTATGAAACAAGAGTACAAATTTGAATGTCATGGTGTTCATGGTGATATTTCTTTACTTTTAATAGGTAAATCTGAGATGGTCCTTATCATCTGTGACAATATGTTGGAATGAGACACCAATATGATAAAATCAGGATGTACAAAGTGAATGGAAGATAACTCCATGTATATGGAAGTTAACAAAGGAATCTTTGTCAATTCTTCAACATCCAAATCCTCTTCACTTATTTTGGGAATATAAAATGTGAGGGAAGATTTTGGAAGAAAAGGACATCTCTAAACTCAAAGGACATCTCTCACGTGGTGTAGGAGCCTTCCAGGCAGCCATCCAGGATGTGATTTTAATGGCTGAGAGTAGGTCTGTGCTGTTATACACCCCCTTCAAAAAGCATGCTGAAAGGTAATTGCCATTGTTACAGTGCTGAGAGGTGAGACCTTGAAACTGTGATTGTCATGAGGGCAGTGTCCTTATGCATAGATTGAGGCTCAATGTCTCAGGAATGGACTCATTATTATGGCAGTGGGCTCCTGATTAAAGGATCAATTTGGCCTGCTTGTTCCATGTCCCATATGCTCACTTGTCCTTCTGCCATGTGATGATGCACCCCACAGGCCTTCACCTGATGCCCAGTGCAAGGCTCTTGGACTTCCCAGCGTCCACTACTTTGGGAAGACATTTCTTGATAATTGTTCAGTCTGTGGTGCTCTGTGATAACAACAGAAAATGTGCTAAGATAGCTCAACTTGCAACTTGTGGAATATATAAGACAAAAGACACTTGGTCCCTGTACCAAGAAGTTGGAGGTAAGTGTGGGATTCTTACATGCAGCAGAAAATATTCCAAATTACAATCTGAAATTAGAGATAGAGTTACACAGGTAAAGAAAGGAACTATGAAGAGAGATTTCCAGAAAAGCAAACCTTTCTGGTAGTCATTAAAGAGCTTATAGGAGAAGTAATTAGCTTTAAACACCTGCCATGCCCAGAGGGCACATCCAAAAATCACCTGGAAAGCAAGGATAATGGGGGTTATTTATCTCTGAAGTTGTAAATCTTAAAGGAAACACATCTTTGATGTTTTCCTTGTAGCATCACTATTATTTAATTAATTAAATTGACAAATAATTAAATATTTATCACATATTACATGAAATTTTCAAATAAAAATACATTGTTATTAACTATCATCACTATGTTATACAATAGATTCCTTGCAATTATTTTTCCTAATTGAAATGTATTCTTTGACTAACATCTCCCCACTCTCCCAGTCCCCTCCCAGCCTCTGGTAACCCCTATTTTACTTGTGGCTTCAGTGAGTCTCATTGGTTTAGATTCCATGTGAAAGTGGGATCATAAAGCCCTATCTTTCAGTGCCTGACTTCTTTCTTCTTTCTCTCAGCATGATGTCTCCCGGACATATTCATGTTTGCTGCAAATAACAGGATTTCCTTCTTTTTTTAGGGTGAATAGTATTCCATTGTGTATATACAGCACACTTTCTTTATCCATTCACCCCTTGATGTACACTAATCTTCTCCACTGTTATTAGCCTTCACTTTTTTTTTTTGGATATTTTACACTTTCTATGTATGCATGTATACACACACACACACACACACACGTACGTGTGTGTCTCTTATAATTACCCTGACCTATACTCTGGGAGGGGTAGAAATTGTTTTCTCCACTATAAATAAGAAAAATGAAACTCAGAGAAATTAGGTGCTGCCAAGGACCTCATAGCTTTGAAGTGGTAAAGCTGGAATCAAAACACAGGTCTTCTTATTTCTAGTCTGGTATTCTTTCTTCTGTATTTAGCCCTGCCACTGATTTAGCTATTTAATTACAAAATCCTCACTACATTTAGTGTTCTGATCACTATTGAGTACTCTTCTCATAGAGGTCTACAGTGAAGAAATATTAGAAGTTTAAAAATCTGATTCAGACTGTGGCTCAGGGATTGCTGCCAAATTTTTGCAAAGTGCTTTTCAATAATTCATGATTCCTTAAACATGGAAAACTGCTGCCTAAATATAGCATGAGAAAATGTGCTCTGGTGCTTAGTTAAGCCAAAAGCTGTGTATTTAAATACATTAACGTTCTCTTTCTCCTCATATAATACATCCAATGTCACCCATTTGTTTGTACAGAATATTTTAAAAATAGCCCTTACTGAAATATTCAGGTACCTGACTTTCCATTTTGTGGGCTTGTAATATTTGTGTTAGAGTTTTGCAATTTCAGCACTCGGCACATCCTTTTCCTTTAGTTTGACAAGACTACACAAAGTGACCTGTTGTCAGAACCTCTGCTGAAGATCTGAGAGAAGCAAAGGAGACAAGGCATGGTGAGTGATAAAGAACAATGGGAAAGAGTCCATGGCAGTGGAAGGCCAGCTTTTCTCAGCCAACAGTGAACTTGAATTCCCCAGGTGAGCTCCAAATCTAACACTTGTAACCAGCAAGAGCTGTGAGTGCCTCACATGAGATGACGACAGGGCTTCCTATAGGGGTATCAAAGTCTCAACAGATTTGGTCTCTTTGAAATCAAGGACGGACCAGGTTGGGAAGGCATCTATGGAGAAAGACCAGAAACTTGTCATTGTTTCAAGTTTTCAATCAAGCAAAAGCTCACTGAATCTGTCACTGGAGTTAGCTTTCCATCCTGCTCTAGTCCCTCTATGGCTGTGTTTCTGTCTGATAATCATTCCCCGAACGGGCCTTGACTCCTGATCCCTTTTTTGAGCCCTGTTCATGATAAATGTCCAGACTGATTTCTCTGCTCATTGTTTAGAGACAGCGTGACTGGCTGAACCCTAGAAGCAATCGGTCTTGCCCTATCTACATCTTCTGCACATGGCCCATTTCATACTCAGGGGTCTGTTTAAGTGGTCTTTTTGCAGAGGAGCATTTTCTGAACCCCTGACCTATACAAGTTTCACTTCTGTTATTATCTTTAATCAGATGGTAAACAACTTCAGTTGTTATCTTTTATAAACACCTTTTTGTTTTTCTCTTTACTGCATTTATCGCAAGTCACATTTATTGCTTTGTTGTTTTACTTAATTGCTATATCCTCTCCCTCACTAAGCTGTAACTTCATTATTAAGTCAGGGGCCAGGGATCTTATCTATTGCTCTATCCCTATTACTTAAACATGGCCCATAGTAGGTTCTTAGTACCTATTACTTGAATGGAAGATGGAACAAATTAACTCTTGAATTATGTTCCACCTAAGTCTAGTCTGTAATCAATCTTCAATTCTCTTTTAAAAATCTTTGAAAAAATTGTAGTAACTACTCATTTGATTTTAGGCATGCTGGATGTGAAATGTCTCATGGTGAATTCTCAACAAATATTGAGTGAGTGAATGAATGAGTAGACTGAATTTAGCTGATTAAATTGGGTATCAGCAGGATTTTATCAGACATACAACCCTTTTATTAAAGCAACTGGATTTAACAACAGTAACCAGGTAAGCCAGTCATTCTTTTTATGAACACACATTAGTTTTATTTGACAGAAAACCAATACAACTTGAATATGGCTGAGGCAGCCTTGGGAAGTATTTGAACCTAGAATCACTTTTTTGCTTACTCTCATTTGCATTATGTGATTGCCTTACTTAACCCATTAAGTCCCAAGTTTTCAATTCTGAGAGGAGTTCAATAAAATCAACATATGTGCATTAAAATAAGTAGCAAATCATAATCAAAAACTTAGGCAATTATGCTAATATTTTACTTATATTATATCATGATAGGATCTATAATTATAGCATATATGATATTTAAGTTTTTGTAGGTATTCCACATTGGGTACAATGAAACAAAATGGGTTTTAAAGCAGATACTTTTAGAGCAATTTTTTAAATGGAGCACATTTTTATAAATTATCATAAATCATAAATGAGAATTAAAATATCTTCCTGCCTGTTCTTTAGCCCTTGCATTTGCATGCACTGAAGTATGCCTACTCTGAATATAATGTTCCCCTCTCTGATACAGAATATGTATTTATCTTATATGAGCTGAACTGCTTAAAGAGAAGGATTTTGCTTGGTTTTGTGTATCTCTTAATAAGAAATACCTATGCTATTTATGTGCCCTTGATCTAAGGATTTAAAGTTTCTTTGAAAGGAGAAGACAGTTCCTAATATTGTCAAAAAGCTATGAGCTTTGAATGAATGTTTGTGTCCCTGTAAAATTCAAATATTGAAATACTAAATCCCAAGGGATCTAGGACCTTTGGAAGGTAATTGAGTTATGAGGGTGGATTCCTCATGAATGGTATTAGTCCTTTTATCAAAGAGATTCCACAGAGCTCTTTCACCCTTTCCTCCCTGTGAGGACATAGTGAGAAGATGGTCATCTATGTAGCAGACTGTTGACCCTCACCAGATACCAATTCTGCCTTAATCTTATACTCTCAGCCTCTGGAAGTGTGATAAATAAATGTTGTTTAGGCCGCCCAGTCTGTGGCATTTTTGTTATAGTAGCCTTAGTAGACACAGACACTATTTGAAGTATAATAGTTTGTTTACTCAATAAAGATTTATTAATCTGGGAAATATTGTCGGAAGGCAAAGATAGTAAAATCAAACAACATAGCAGTCTCTGATTCAAGAAATACACTTCCAGTAGAATAGGAAAGACAGGTATCTAAATAATCAGGATACAATGTGATAAATATTAGGATAAATGAACAAACCCAAGATGTATTGGGAAATCAGAGGAAGAAGGGACTAATTCTGGGAGGTGTCCTGTCTGCCATAACTGCAATACTCTTGAGAAACCTGTATTCAAGGATATCATATGTAAATACACTCCACCTTTGGAAATGCTCCAACCCACATTGCCTTAGTCCACTCTGCTATACTTCTTTGTGGGCATCGTCTTTTCCAGGTACTCTTGGCACCTACTCTGGAAAAGTACCTTGATTGATTACCAAGCATCAGATTTGCTTTCTAGGTTTGACCTTTATCTCCCCTCCAGGTCCATAACTTTGTATACCACATGGCTGAGGCTATACTCCAGGAGTTTAAAAACATACTGATGCTTGGGTTCTTACAGAAACTCTATTTAATTGTTTGGGGCTGTAGCTTGATTATTGGAAGTCTTTAAAAATTCCCAGGTCATTCTGTTGTGTAGCCAGGAGAGAAAATCACCAGTATGAGGGAATCCCTATATAGGGGAGGAACAGTTTCCCCTCTATTTCTATCTTCCCAGGGCCTACCAATTAAACTGACAAAAGACAGATTAACAGAAAAAAGGGCATACAGATTTTATTTGATGTTAATATTTGTTAAATTTTGTATGCCCAGGGGCTTCATATAAAGGAAGTAAAAACCCCATAGTGGTTTATATACCATTTTAACAAAGGATGATAAATTGTAGAGAAGTTATTACACAAAATAAGTGGGATGTTAGGGGAAGATAAATATATGGGTAAAATTAATGGTAGATTGGGATCATTTAGGAAGGTTTGTATATGCAGGCTCATCTCAGTTCTGTCTCTGGTGATAAGGTCGTCTTCCTCTTCTTTCTGGTCTTTTCGCCAAGAGAAGGTAGAGAGTTTTTTCTATCTGCTTTTCCTTAACTTTCTTTAGCTGAAAATAATCCCTATGTCAAAGCAGCATATTTTTGGCTGACATATCCTGATCCTCTTTCTGCTAGCTCTGTGCTTAGCCATACCCTCCATGGGAACCACCCCAACACCCACAATTTGACCCTTTTTTCAGGAAATTAAACAAAATGTTATGGTCTCCTAGACTTGCCCTTCATCCCTGGTTTTCCACAGGTATGCTGGGCAAGTGAGCAAATCATGGATTGAACTGGAAGGCTATCACTCTTAGATGTTCTATGAGTTGAGTTCTGAATTGAACTGGTATGTTTTTCAGTGAGAAATGACAGTTCCTCAGAATTATAAGCATTTTGATTCTTCCCTAATTAACTTCTCCTAAGTTAATCCTGTGTGAAAGTGTTCATACCAAGATGGATTCACAAAAATCTCTTTCCATTTTAGGTCAACATCATAGAAATATCATATTTCTAATTTAAGAGCTTAAATTCATTTCTGAGAAGAACCTGTTTGTCACTAAAACTCCACTGGTAAACTTACTTTGATACTACAGATGTTTCCTATTTCTCTTTATTGCAACCCCCTCCCATCCCGCCAGCATCCTGCCAACCATGTGTTCACAGCAGCAACAAGCTTCTTTCCAGCTATCTCCCTGTAATTTCTTGTATCACTCATGGCATGGAAGTAAGCCAACACTGAGAAGATCTTTGTGGTCTATGAGGTCTCCTGGAGTGGAGGAAAGTCCAGAATTACAGACTTCTATGGGATTATGTTATCTTAATCTAGTTCTGGAGAAGAGGACATTTAAAAAAAGGCATATACCATTTAGTTTTTCTCCAACTCAAGCACATCTTTTTTTTTTTTGGTATTGGAGATTGAACTCAGGGGCACTTGACCACCGAGCCACATCCCCAGCCCTATTTTGTGTTTTATATAGAGACAGGGTCTCACTGAGTTGCTTAGCGCCTCGCCGTTGCTGAGGCTGGCTTTGAACTTGTGATTCTCCTGTCTCAGCCTCCCTAAGTGCTGGGATTACAGGCTTGCACCACCATGCCTGGCTTCAAGCACATCTTTTATACTGAAAACTGGATAACCATTTCCAGGGGCTTTATAAGCTTTTACCTCATCACACTTAACTTTTGTTCTGTTCTATTTTGTCTTATCTGTTTATAAGTTTTCACGAACTGCAGCTCTGTTCCTTGGTTCCTCCTTCTGCCTGCTCCGCCGTGGTGATCACCACTTTTTATGTATTTCAGTTTTGATCTGTGGGACCTGACCTCCTGGGCTTTACTTGATTCATAGTGTTGGCGGTGAGTGGAAATCTGACCTCTGGGGTCCTGGTCCTGATATAACGTACCAGACAGTTCTGTCTCCTATCAGACTCTGTCAGATAGGGTATGGAGCTGGGAAAATAGGGTAGAGTATTAGGAAGGTTTTGCTAAAGGAAGTAATTCTGAGAAAACAGAAAGGATGAAAGAACAGTAGGGATGAAGGCAAGAAAATAAAAAGTAAATGGAATGCTTGGGAATCTCAAGTCATGTATTTATATTGAACCGAATGTAGACAGACTATAGTAAGCTTCTAGAAAATAAGGTCAGAAAGGCAGACAAAACCAAAGCACTGAAGAGAGCTCTCTTTGACCAAACTCGAGTCAAGCTCCTCCTGAGTGCTCTTTTACTGGTCCCTGACCTTGAGCTCTGACCATGACCCACTTAGTCCAGTTCTAATAAGAATCCTGCTGAGTCAGTTTAGCAAACTTCTTTCACTTCTGGCGCTTGATCACTGTGCTCTGCCTTCAGCAAGAATCCTGTTGAGTCCGTCTAGCAAGAATCCCTTCAGCTTTGATGTTTCCTCTTAATAATTTTCCCTTCATTGACTGCACCTTGATTCTTGGTTATAAATCTTCACTTGACTTTTTGTATTATAAAATTGAGCCTGATCTCTTTCCTCACAACTCCCAAACCTCATTGTAGTAGACTCCCTTGAATACAGTCTTCCTTACTGCCTTTTGAATAGTACAACATGAAGCTTTATGTAATGAAGTGTTGCAGGAATGTTCCATGCTGCAGGAGGTTTTAGAGGTTGTTTATGGAGAAACACATAAGGGAAACCCTATTTGAACTGAGCCTTAATTCAAGGCTCTACAGGATTTTCATACTAGACAATGAAGTAAAAGGATGAAAGGAGAGGAATTTTTACTTATGGGATCCAGTGACAAATATTGAGGATAGCTGGGGACTTTAGGAAGACATGCCTTTTAGTATGCTAATGAATCATTTGGCCCTAAACCAAAGCAGTATAAATCTCATACTTTCCTAACCTCTGTAGCTCTTCATCTTTATCTCTGACAGCACCTATCATTTTATTCTTTGCATTTCTTATTTATGTAAGTGTATTATCTCCCTTGGGCTTAAAGTTCTCTAAGAGCAGGAAATTTGTCTTACCTTTGTATCCCACAACAGAAGCAAACGACCATAGCATGTACACAGTTGGGGCCTTATATATGTCCGCTGCATATGTAAAAGACTGAGAGATTTATTTACTTATTATTGTTTAGAAAGCTTCTTTTCAATTCCATGTAAACACTGATTTTTGTTTGAAGGATAAAATGTTGTATCAGAGTCAGTAGATTCAAGTCATTGGCCTCTAACTCACTGTGTAATGTTAAGCCACCTTATATATAAAATTGGTTCAATAATATGGGTTGCTTTTCCCAAACCTTTAATTTATAAGAATTAATTTTGAGTTATTTATTCACTATTTAAAATTTTTGTATATAAAATAGTGATTATTTATTTTTGCATTAACTAATTATACTAGCCAGAGTGTCTGATAAACTTGGGGTGAACACTAAATGAACCTAGGGCTCTAATGAATTTGTTGGGGGGAGGCAGGCTAATGGCATATACGTATAAAATTTCCATCTAACAATGTTGATAACTCTAGGAACCTGAAGATAATAATTTGGGAACACTAAACTAGGTGGTCCTTTCTGACTATATTCTGGATTATTTTTTGCAGTGATTCCCCCATATTGAATAAAGAAAAATGCATCCCACAGGTTGATTTTAGAATACTTTTGTATTTCCTTTAAAATATTGTAAGCCATATTTATGTATTTTAAAGGAAATACAAAGTAAACGTAATCTGCTTTTAAGCATTTGAAGAAACGAGGCAACACTATGATAGAGACTCCCCTGAATGGTAAGGAAACCAAGGGTAAGAATCAACTGTTGGCAGCACTTGTCTGAGTTGTGTAAAGCCTGCAGAGCAAGGCTGGATACAAGAGCCATTTTAAAAAGCTTTTCCCTTTGCTCTCTAAAATTTTTAACAAGAAAGACAGACTTGCAAGTGCTCTAGCTCATCTAGGATTCCCTCCCCTACTTACCTCAGCTGCAGGCTCTTTTTCCTGTAGGTTATTGCCTCCCACCCCCATGTTTGAATAACCCCTGCGAGGAAGTTGAATGTGCTTCCCCTTTGCAGCACAAATCTTGACTCCTGTAGAAAGAGGAGTGGAGCAAATTGGGTTACATCAGAGAGTGACATTATGGTGTCAGTGGAATAAGTTATTATTTAGCTCTATTAGCTTCCTTAGCAAGTGCAAACTTCAATAGCCATGTACACTCTCTTGGGCCACATCAAGTCTCTCTTGTGTTTTATTTTTAGCCTTGACAAGGAGACTATCTTTGCCAATTTGCCTCAAAACAGGTGGTGGATGTAATACTTATCCCCAAGGAAAGTAGTAACAAGAGCAACTATAACCTACAGTTATATAGTGCTTTTTCATATTTTATATCATTTGATCTTCGTAACAACCTTAGAAGACAAATTGCCATTATTTCTTTTAAATGAGGAGCTTAAAGCCCATAGGGGTTGATTGTCTTGCTTAAGGTCACTCAGTATGTAGAGAACCTGGGATTTGAATCCATATCCCAACATTTTCCTATTCAGAATTCTTCTTTAAACTGTTGTTACTGACTGAAGGACAGGGAGGATTCCCTGTGCTGTGCACAGCTTAGATGCCCAGTGTAAGCACTGAATTGAAAAGAGCAAAAAGGAGGAACTGCTGGAAGTGTCATCCTTTTCAGCGGAGGCTGGCTGACAAAGGGACAAATAAAACTATTAACTCAGGTTTTTAATGAGGCAATTAATATTAGCAAAGGCAGAATTCAGGCAAAAACATTGAAGGGGAAGTGTTTGTTTTGCAAATACAAATGGTCTGTATGAAAATTATTCAAGCTTAATAGCTTAGAAATGCAAATATAGAAAAATGCGAAACAAGCTAATTTCATCAAAATGGCAAAGGTTCTTAAAAAGTGATAAGATGAAGTTTTGTTGTGAGTGAGAGAATGAACTTCCCATAATTGCTTGTGGGTTTATAAATGGATGCAAGCTGCCACAAGAGCAATTTGCTAATATTTATCAAAAACCATAAGAATATGTACATTATTATATACTGTCTTTCTGTGCTAGCTATTATGCTAGGTAGTAGGAATATGATGGCAATCAAAATGTTGCCATTGCTTTCTTAGAGACAACTAAATTATGACAGCTGATGAAGACTATATAGATTTTCTTTTTAAATAAATAATGGTGTATTTGTGTATGTATGTATGTATGTGTATAGTAAAAAATATATTGAAAAACATACACCAAAGTTTAGTGGTACTTGTTTCATATTTGTGTGGTAGAATTGTAGTATCTTATGTGGTAGAATTGTAGAATATGTATTTTCTTTTTTTTGATATTGGTGTTTGGACCCAAGGCCTTGCAAATGCTAGGTAAGTGCTCTACCACTAAGCCCCAGCCTTTGAAGTTTGATTTTTTCAAATGTTTCTATGATTAATATGAATTAGTAGAAAAAGCATGTGAATCCACGAGTCCCTACCCCTTTATTAGAACTGAGAATTAGTTCATGAGTCAGTACGAATCAATTCTAAAAGAATACTTAAAGTAAAATTAAAAACAACTATTAAAAAAAAACAATAGTAGCAACAAAGGAACAAGGCCTCATGACATAGTAAGTTCTAGAATATACCTCGCATACTTTGGACAAGCCTCTATGTGCTCATTATTCATTCACTTCTGCTTTCTTTATTGCATGAGGATGTTTGCTGCCATTCAAAACCAGCTATCAGTTATCAGTTTCCATTACTCTGGGACCACATTTCAACCTTGAACCTAATCCCCAATGCCTGACTTCTTACCTCTGCCTAAGCATGAAACTCAGCAGGTAGGGTCTTTGAAAAACCTCTGTCTACTAGGTGAATGTTCCTAGACACATCTGCATGAATACCTGAGAAAAACTGTCTTGCACTTAGGATCCAGAGCCATTTTAGAACATCCTATTGTTATGTCCTCTCACCTCCTGACTGAGACTCAAGTGAGTTCTTCCTCTAAGCTTGGAGATTTGGAGTTTGAGATTTTGGTCTCCTCTCTAGGGAGAGCAGTGTAGTCACTGAATCAGTTATTTCATTCTGTCACCTAACACCCTGGATCATCCCTTCTCCTCCACTGGCTGGTTGGGAGACTAGAATGCCTTGGAGGATGTGGTTTACCACAAACTCCCACTTCAAGTTATTTTCTTTGGCTGTTCACCTGTTCTCTATTTATCCATGAGCTTTGCCTCAGCTGCACCTCAAGCTTCTCAACCTCCTGATTTTGTGAACTGTACTACATAGAAACTTGATATTTATGACAACTGGCAAATAATTTTTTCCAAAAGTTAAAAAATCATGAGGTTGTGTGACTCTACATGTACTTTTCAGGAAATGATGAAATGCCCTCATTTAGGCCATTAAGAAAAAAGTAACCTAAGTATCCTGCAAGTCCTAAAATGTGTTTCTTTTTTCCCCAGAACATTTTAGATTTTCTCTCTTATGCATATCTCTATTCCTACAAATAATTTTGTGTTATTATAGATACCCCAGCACATATTCTATTGTATTTTTGCTTGAACTAATTTTAGCTGATGCATAAAACATAAAATATCCAAATAGTTCTATAATTTAAACAGTGATTTGTTTCTCTTTGTGAGACATTAGTAGTGACAAAATTTAACTTTAAAATAACTTGAAGAAACAAATTCTTATGACAAATATGCTTGTGACATTGAAAAAAAGACTAATATATGCAGATATCACTATTATACTATTATTATATGGGTTTTAAAGGTTTTTTAAAAATCTTAGCAGCACCTAAAGATGTTGATACATTTGTGTTATTTAATTCCATTCTCAGGATGGAAACACACGAGAATGTAAAAATGTCCTTAATTTGTTCATAAGGGGTAGCAGCTTTAGTTTTAGGAAGAGGAGATGGATAATGGGGCAATATTAATAATTTGACAGTGCATGCCAGTAATGATCTATTACCATTTTGGTGAAGTTCTTTTTTACACAAAATAGTTAAGACTAACAAATCTTCAAATTATTTGTTCTACAAAGATCAATGAAAATATATCCATTGTTGAATACTCCAATATTAGAAAATTTGCACTAATTTAGGTGATATTTGTATCAGGAATTGATGGTAGACTAAAAACATACATGATTCTCATGAAACTCAGTGAGATTTAGATTTCTATATTTGCACGTCTACTATCTTAAGCTTGAATAATTTTAATATGGATCATTTATAGATACAAAACAAATACTACGCCTTCAGTGATTTTGCATCAATTCTATCTTGACTAAGATTTATTGTTTAAGTCTCAGCCCTTTAGTTAAGCAATTTCTTCTTCTTTTCTTTTGCCTTTGTATTTTGTTTTCTGGCCACTTCAGTCCTTATCCTTTTCTATTATATCTATTACCAATTATCCAAGCTACAGTAGCAAAAGTCTAACAAGTTTTTCTCTGACTTGCAAGAGATCTTATTACTTTATTACTAGGAATGAGAAAATAATTCTATTCAGCACATATGATATACATACACATATTCACACACATGTGTTAGTTATCTTCTTTCCCTGAGAAAGCAGCTTCCTCCTTGAATACATTTGGGAGATTAAGGAGTTTTGTCCTGTGTCTGTGTGCAAGTCATCCCTATTGAGGATTCCCGGCCTGCTGCTGTACCTTAGGCCACTAGCATCACTGATAGTCACCCCTGAACTCCAGAACCACCTTCTCATTAGGGTAAGAATTTGGCTTAATTGGCAGAAGAATGATATAAGAAAGACCATGCTTCCATTTTATATTTGTGGTACATTTTTGCCTTTCTTTGAGATGATCTAGTTTTAGAACTTTCTTAGTGTTTGGAGAATCACCCACTTTTTGGAGAACAACCTATTTTTCACCATGAATGCTGAAAGTGCTGCATAACTACATCCCTATTGTTCTTTGCAGATAAAGCTATGTAATACGCCTTGGGCACCATCCACCTGATACAACAGATTGAGTCAGAAGATATTCCCGTGAAGAAGTGGAGACTAAGTAGAAGCCCTTTCAGGGATCAGGGGAGGCAGTTACATCCAGCTGCCAGAGGCAACAATGGCAGTGGTGCTATGCAATGCTGGGCATCCAGTGTCCAAGGTGCCAATGTTGAAAACTGCAGGGTTGTGGACAGTGACAGTGCACAGTGATGGCTTCACTGAGCCAGGTCTGTGGCATGATTTGAGCTTTACACTTGACTGCAGGAATTCAGAATCTGGTTCTCTGAAGGTTCTAGAATAATTTCAGTATCCTTCGTGGTTTTGTTAACGTTTACATTTTGATGAAATTTAAAACTGACAGAAAATATACAGTAGTATACAAGAAATTTCTCTACACTGTTGGTTTAGGTTTTCTGTATTTTAAATCTTTTGAACACTTTTATTGGTGCATTATAATTCTATATAATAGTGGAATTAATTGTTACATATTTGTACATGAACACCATATCACAATATAAGTTAGTCAATATTTAAGGGAAAAATCATTTTAAAATCCTTTTTTAATAAAATATTTTTTTGTTTTTCAGAAATAATTTTAGATTGATATGGAAATTGCAAAAGCAGAAAATAGAGTTCCTGTATATCCCTCATCCAGCTTCCCCCAATGATTATAACTTAAAAAATTATAACATAATTCTCAGAACTCAGGACAATGATGTCATCCAAACTATTAACTAAACTACAGACTTATTTGGATTTCATTGGTTTTTACAAGCACTTTTTTTGTATATATTTCTACAGAATTGTGTAGGTATGTGCAACCACCATCAGTGTCAGGATACCAAACTTCATCACTCCAAAGAAACTCATCTTCCACTTTGCAGTCATACCTGCTCCCAACACTGACCTTTCATCATCATATTATTTTTCATTTCAAGAACATTGTCAGTGAAATCATACCAACCATATACAGTTCCCAAAGATTAATAATGCTTAGAAACAATTCAGCCCTCCTCCATAGTAAGGAAGACGTCTTCTAAACATACCATATTCTTTATAGATTTCCCTACTCATTGTTTCCATTTTGAAAAAAATGCTTTATATTGTTATGCAGAAGAGTTTTGATGCTCATCTCCTCTATTTCCAGATGATAGACATGGTACTTCAGAGCTGTTTTGTTGATCTGTCAGATACAGATCCATGGACTCTTGCTGCCATTGTCAGGTAAATAAGTACCCAAGACTGGCTTTGAAATTAGCTTCCTCCTCCTTCCTTTGATTCATTAAATTCTTTGCATGATTTTTTTTTATTGCTTTCTATATGTGGAAAAAGTTGATGTCAATTTTATCAATAGCAAACCTGAACAGGGTGAATATATTTCTGTGTGTTTCCTTCAGTTACACATATAAAATATAGTCACTAATTTGTTAATATTAGTTTGCAACATAATATACCACCATATTGGTCACACATGTCCACTTGTAAAGTGAATGCCCTCATTTAGTAGAAATAATTTCTACTGACTCAATTTAGTAGAAATAATTTTACATAATTCTCTTTGGACTCACGTATATACACTCATCTATCACTAGTATGTCTTCTTGCATTTGTATGCTGACAAGTGGTAAGCTTTACTGCATCTGCTGGATTTACATATGGAATTCAGTGTATAGTCTAAGTATTGGTGGCCACCAATTCAGTAGAGGTGAGGCATTCAGAAAGGCAGGAGATATATCAAAGACATTCTGTTACCTGGCAATTTTTGATCACTGAACTAAGTTTTACTTAAAAACATTAACATTAATTATATGGTGATTTTGCTATTACATATGGGGTTATAACTAAAGGAGAAAAGATTTATTTTGGATCATGGTTTCAGAGGTTATAGTCCATAGTCAGCTCTGTGGCTTTGGGCCTAAGGTGATAGAACAGCACTGTGGAAGACCATGAAAGAGGACAGTTACTTAGTACATGGCAACCAGGAAACAGAAAGGAAGGGGCTAGGGGCAAGATGTAGTCCCCAAGGACACACCCCCAAGGAGCTACTCCGTCAACTAATATCTACCTGCTACAGTTTCCACCACTTCCAAATAATGCCATCAAATTATTAATCCACTGATAAGGTCAGAGCCCTCATGATCCAATCACTTCCCCCAAACCCCATGTCTGAACATTGCTGCATTGGTGACCAAGACTTCAAAACATGAGCCTTTGGGGAGACATTCCAGATTCAAACCATAAGTTACTAATGCATAAGACTAATTACCTGTAAGCAAGAACAGAATTTTTATATGAATATGCTTATAAAAACACTCCAGGGAAATTATAATCTAAGAATGATGAGAAATATTAGAATTTGCCAGATTTGGTTGTAAAAAACTTTGTAATCATACTTTCAATGCATATAGGTGTTTTTTCCTCCTGAAAAGGCATGTTAGAATCATTTAGGTAAAATTTTGAAAATGTATAGCCCTTCTACCTATAAACATCTTGGTGCTCACACTCCTTTGGGTTGAGGGTCGTTTTTGAAATAATCCTTTCTTACCTTAAGGAATTTGCCTTCCTTAATTATGCTAAAGCTGAGACAGGATTAAGGAGCACTAGGTTAGAGCTTTAACAGGCTCAGTTGATAAGATTCAGATAAAACAGAATGAGGTCATGTAGTACAGATAGATAAGAAACTGGAAACTGACTCCTAAGGCTTTTTTGTTAGTTGCCTGTGACATTTAAGGCAAAATACTGAGGCCATGAGAAATTAACCTTTTTGTGCTCCCTGAGGTACGTGAGGATCTAGCAGGAATGGAAAACAGAACCTAGGAAGTTTTACCGACTGTCATTCTCTCTCATTTTTAACTTGGAATATCAGAAACTTCCATCTTAAATGAGACTATTCTTTTGTTACTATCTTGTGTAACATCTTTTTCTTTCCCTTTTTTTTTGTTTGAGTTTTGAGGATTCAACCCAGGACTTCACACATGCTAGGCAAGTCGTCTACTACTGAGCTTCAACCCCAGTCCTGAATGACATTGTCTTAGATGTTGTCTTGGTTTTACTAAGTAAAAATATTTTTGTCCATATTTAGGCTGGAGTTCTAATAGGCAATTGATGAACTCTTGGTAGCTGGGAATCAAACAAGAATTCTCGAGGGTGCTAAGCTTTCTCACACAATGGAAATATTCTACATCTGTGCTGTCCAAGATGGCAGCCATTAACCACTGGCCAGCTGATCATTTGAAATGTGATTAGTATGATTGAGAATTAAATTTTAAATTTAATTTACTTTTAATTAATCAATTTAAATAACCACAGGTGCCCAGTGGCTACACTATGAAAGAGCACAATTCTAAAGGGAAAATAAACTCAAGTGGGAGACTAAGGGTTTATTTAAATTGTTATTTCTCTCATGTTAGAGATTTTATTTTTTTATAGCTTTCCACTTTTAGAACCTTAGAAATTTAATAATTTTTTTCATTGAAGGAGGCTATTCATTTATAGTCAAACTCTGAATTATTTTGCCCAGGGTTTTATAATTTAAATGTACAGTACATCTTTACAAAGTGTTCTTTCTTTCAGGTATGCCTGTATGCTTTACTTCTTATCACACTGCATCCTTTCTGGTGTTCATGGAACACAGAAGGGCAAGAATATAGGAAATATGTTAAGAAGGTTGTATACATACACATAAAGCAGCTGCAACTTGCAAAAGGCTAGCTTACAAAGGCTCACTTGTGAATTACAGTTTTGGAACTTTGGAGAGGTTTCACATTAACTTGGGGTGCCAGAGAAATATACTAAATTCATTTAACCCCAAATGTCCATGAATTTACATGTAGTATGCAATGTAATAGAAAATAATAAAGTTGTAATTCCAATACAAATACAAAACTAAAAACTTAAAATGCAACTGTTTAGAGTAAGAGATAAAAGAAAAAGAGGGGCACAAACATACATAGTTTTCTTGAGAGTAGGTTGCAAAAAGTATGTGGATGAAGAAGACATTTGATTAGAAAATTCAGCAAACCAGCTCTGAAGCAGAACCTCACTACTAGTCAGTATGAAATAAGTACAGGTAGTGGGCAAATGTCCAGTGATGGGTACCAATGTTCTAAGTTGGCTGCTCGAAACTGGTAGGAAAGCAGGTAGGGTTACACATTTATTCTCAGTAGCTTTTTTTGAATTATTATTTTAAACAAGACTCTCAAAATACCTGAATAATATAAAACTTAAGTTTGCCTGCATAGGCTCTAGGAATTAGTCTTATCAGGCAGGCTTGGCAGGCCCATTCTCCCCATGGGTTTGGGAAGAAGATAAAAATATGTAAGGAATGTCTTAGTTGTAATCATATCTCCAGCATGTAGCACAGGCTCTGATAGAGCCATGTTTGAGTACGTGATTGTAATAACAACAGCTCTGTGAGTGCTCAGGGTAGAGCAGTCTGTCTGGGAGGAAATGAAGCAGTGGCTCTGTGACCTGTGGACACTTGTTTACCCTCCCCTAGGGGATTGGCATTATTCATATTTTGCCTCTAGAAATCAAAGGTCACTTGGTCTCTTCCTAGGCTGTTTTGTATAGATGGTTATAGTCTAGATTTGCTTCTCTGAAGTCAGTTACAAAGTTTATAGAAACTTTGACTTGTGTGGAATTCTATGATGTCATTTCATTTCTTTGGATTATTAGTATACTCTCCTTTCTGTACCCTGATCTAATCTACACATTTGATAAATGACAGATTCTAAGAGGCTTGTCATCAGACTGGCCCTTCAATTCATCTCTCTTGAGTCATGTTTGAAAGAGACCTGGAAAAGAAGAGTATTCGGTCGACCATGGGGAGGGTTGCTATTTTTCATGGTCTGACTGAAGTTCTAGTTAGCCCTTGACTGCTTCCTGGAAAGCCGCTATCATTTTCAAATAGAAAAATGAGAGCTTAAGTGAAACTTAGGTACAGATTGCTCAGTTTTAAACCAATTTGTCTAACACCAATTTATCTAAAATTTAACCTCCTTTGAGAGTTTGTACATCCATTCAGGCATCCTCCTTCCTCCCACACCTTTGAGATTTTTGTATTTCCAATGCATTTTGATCAAATATACAGGGCTGACATCTGGTTTTAGACAACGCAGAATAACAGGGGCCAGATATTCTTCTTGCCTGAAACAACATTAAAAAAAAAAAAAAAGACAGACAAAATATATGAAACAATGGTGTTCAGACTTTGTATGTCAGACAGTACAAGGCAGCAATCCCTAAGAGAGGGCAATTGAATAAGCTGAGTCTTGTGATTTCTGTAGCCTATTTCCCTAGGAGAGTTTTTAGGCCAAGGTGCAGGATGAAGGGACTCAGGAGAACTGAATACAGTCAATTCCTAGATATCAGGGGAACCAGATTTGTAAACTTTCTAGCTGGACTTTTCTACTAGAGATATTTCCATGAAAATTTATATTCCTGCCAGGCCCACATCCTTCTTCTTGGGGAGAGTGGTACCCTCCCATCATTTCTGCTTGTTGTTGTATTGTAAAAAAGCTGCTTCACAAGAATTTTGCTCCCAAATCTTACACCATATTGGATAGTGACTAATAGAGTGGTTCTGATATTTCTTAGGAAGCATAAATCCCAATAAAAAAGGCAAGCCCCTGGAACCAAGGTTATGTTTTAAAAGATTGAACTGTCATTTTGGTTTCCCTTAAGACCTGATACAGGCCCAGTCTTCACTCCAACAGAATGACTCCATAGGTGCCAAGATGATTTTTTTCTTTTTCCTTATGATAAATCCCTATCACCATACTTTTCTGTGTTTTCCTATGAACTAATATAGCTTTCTTATTGTTATAAATAATAGTTATAGTTTATCAAATGCTTTCTGGGAACTAATCTTATTTTACTCACCCAAGAGTCTTATAGGAAAATATATTATTACTAATATTTTTATTACATTGTACAGATTACAGTCCAATGTTAAATAGGTAGTAAGCATCAGAGTTGCAAATCAAATGTAAGTTCAAGTTAATCGGAGCTGTTATTTTATTTGCACTTCCTCTTCTTCTGTGTATGCTCCTTTTTTATTTTCCAACTTTGTTGATCAATATTTATTTCACCTAAGTTAATTAGGACACCTAGAAAAGATGAAACTCAGAGCACAGATTTTATCTTCCTCAATATATTGAACTCAAAATTTGTTTTTGATCTTTCTTATTCTTGGATAATTATTGTTAAAATTGGATTTGTTTTCCTTGGGTGAGTTGTCAGCTTACTGCTATTAAGATTCCAATTAGAATGTGTGTGAATAACCATTTTCTCAAGTAATTAAGACTTTATCTTCTTTTCAAGAGAATGTTCACTGGCAGTGTTTTTGGCTAATAGATTTTAAATTAAACTTATTGTAAATGGCATTTTACTGCTAAATAGGAAAACTGAAGAGTACTCATCAGGAAAGAGTAATATTATTAATACAAGAAACACAAATACAATTCTCACTTTCAGAAGAAATTTTAAGTAGTATTGCATGTTAAAGAATCAGTTATACTATATTAATAAAATGTGATTTGCAATCAGAAAGATTCAATGCAGAAAATAATTTGTTTTAGGAATTACGTCTACCAATACAACATATATTAATAAATTTATAGTCTTTCAGGCCTATTAATTCGACAAAGAATTTGCCAGGTTTGGAATATAAGGAAAGCTGGAAGCTGAGCTGTTGGACCTGTTACTCAACAGAAGGGCTTGAATTCATTGGTATTTTTGGCAAATAACTAATAATTACTGTCAGTTTTCCAAAGAACTACAGAAGGAGACTAGGCAATAGAATACACTAAAAATTCTCAATCCCTTACATAGAGCATCCATAAAATCTCACACAATATCATATATAATACTTTCTCCAATATTAAAAATATGACTACATGTAGAACTTTAGGACTGTGAGGCTATTGAGTAGAGAAAAAGTCTTAGAGAAGTCATTGTTTAAAAAGGAAAAAAAGCAAAACTCCCCTCATTTTCTTAGAATTGGACCATTTATTTTAATGCTATAGTCATGGATTTGGATGTCTTGTTTGCCATTTTAAGGGTTTAAAAAATCTTATTAGTGAAGGTACTTATTATTAGTCATTATTAATAATCAAATATCAAAAAATAAGATAAAAAGTCAAATGACACTAAAAATGATCATTGGATCCCCTCTAAGCCTCGATTCAGGATAGTAATATCTTTAACAGTTTGTCTGTTTCTTTCCTAAAGATTTTCCACCATCTCTATATCCTGATTATTATATAATGAGAGCACACTCTATTTATTAGTCATAATGCAGAAATGTGGCTTCTTGAACAACTTGGTGTCTCCCTGGATTCTATTTTTGCTGTTAAATCTCAAGGATGAGGGTCACACAGAGTAAAGATTTAGGAAGCACCACCTCTCTAGGGATGACAGTAAAAACATAGAAGCAAAATGTATTGCTAAGATTGTGTGGTTGTGGGAGAAGAAGAACTTAAATAACAAAAATCTCAACGACAATTAATATTAAAGGAGAAGTAGAAAAGTGAGAATTCAGTAAAGGAAACATAAAGAACAGTGAGAGAAATCTGAAGAGAAATATAACTGACATTGTGTCACAAAATATGAGAATGTCATTTTAAGAAGAGGGTGATAAGGATCCCAGCTGCTACTGAAGGAAGAAGAAGTGGCTGCTGGCTTTGACCATTGGTATTCTTCAAGAGACTTCATATTGGCCTTGGAGTCCAATACAACTGCATGTGAATTCCAGTACCATCTCTTTCTACACTGTGTGAATCTGAGGACTCTCCTAAGTCTAGTGATAAAGCCTGTACCACAAGATTATTGTGTGGGCTAAGATAAAATGTGTGATATTAGCAGGTAATATCTTCCAAATAGTAAACTATTGTTATTAATTATTATAAATGGAGATTAGGCTTTTTATGGGCCAACAAAGAACTAAATTGGTGAGAAAAGAATAAGAAAAAGTCTCATATAAATTAGATCCAGAAGGTAGTCAGGAAGAGGGCAGATCAAGTAAGACTGATCACATCAGAGTGGATGGAAACAGAAGTATGACAGAGCAGAAAATGGGATGGGAGGAGGAGACATTTGGACCAAACACAGAAAAAATATTTGGGGAACAAAGGATATCATTCAAAAAATTAAGATATCCTTAGTAATGAGGGCATTGTGTTATAAATCTTACAGTGTACCCAAAACTATTAAATTGAAAATGTTAGTATTCATGGTTAGGTTTAAGCTGTCAGGAATGTTCAGTAAATCAGAATTCCTTATTCCCTATGATAATATATAAAGGAATCTTTATTATAGCTTGGTGGTATATTTGTTAGGTTGTTCAGGCTTTTCAGAAAAGGTACTGGAGCTGAATGGATGACACATTTGGAATGATTATGAAGTTAAAAAAAAGAGGTAAAACAGAAGAAACAGATCCCCGTCTGTTTTGTTCAGGAAATGTTTAGTCTTACATTGTCCAATAAATTAGAGAAACACAATCAGAATGCCAAGACTCAATAAGACTCATCCTCTCTGTAATTCATTCTTATTCCCACCTCCCTAATTTCTTTCTTAATAACAGTTGTTTGCATTCCTGATTTTACCCAGGACAAAGATTATTTGCAATTCTGTGCATTTTAAGACACATTTACATGAGGAGGTGACTACAGGTAAAAAGAAGAGAAAGAATGAAGGTGGGCAGTAAGGGAGGAGGATAAGAAAGAGACAAGGGAGGAGAGGGAAGGCAAAGTGCAAACAATAGCAGGAAGGTGCTGCAGTCAAGCAGATGGAAATGGACAGAACCATTTCTATACGTTTGGTATTCTTTGTGAAAACAATTTTTTCTATCAAATATGAACACATGCTGCTCTCTTGTAGATTCACAGAGTACATTAGCACAGTAAGGGCTCTGAGAAGGAATCAGTTTCACTTTGTTTAACTTTACATTTCCCAAATGTATTTGCTCAAGCTTCCTGTGTAATAACTATTTATAGTCATACTATGTTTAATTCCCATAATGCACACTTTAGGAAAAACAGGAGATTACAAATTCATTTGCACATATTGCTGAATTTTGTTTTCTTCCTCTAAGTACCACTTTTCTTATCTTTGACTGCTATATAATGTATCAGTTGTATTTCATGCCATTACAAAATGCATACTAATCTTTTATTCCAGGAAATACTATTAGGTGTGCATATCTAATGCTAAGCCATAATTCTTCATTCTTGAAAGATATGATTTGCATAATAGAAGAGATTAGCTATGACATCAACAAGCATTCTATTTTAGAAAGATAGGTGCTATAGGTAAAATAATTGCCATCAATGATATTCATGCCCCAATCCTTGGAATTTGTGAATATTACATTATATGGCAAAAGGAGCTTCATAATGTGGTTACTAAAGGATGTTGAGATGGGGAAATTATTCTAGATGATCTAGGTGGGCTAACTTAATCACTGGAGTGATTGGGAGAACACTTGCCTGGTACAGATAACTAGAGAGATGGAAACATGAGAAGTACTTTGCCCAACATTTAACTTTGAAAAATGGGGGAAGGAGACCATGAACGAAGGAACATGGGCAGCTAGTAGGAGCTGGAAAGGGCAAGCAAACACATTCTCCAAAGAACCTCCAGAGTGGAACATAGCCCTGCTGATGTCCAAGATTATCCCATGACACGTATGTCAGACTTCTGATCTACAGAACTATAAGCTAATAGATTTATAATGTTTAATCCACCAGTTTAGGGAAATTTATAGCAACAGCTATAGAAAAATATCAAAATAAATGATATAGGAAGTTAGGATACTTGCGTTGGGCAACTTCTTCTAGAAAGAAATACTTTAAAAACTTGCATTTTGGCACTGTGATAAGCAAAATTCTATAATACCTTCCAAGATTCCTGGTGTCTGCAGGTCCTGAAAGTGGAAATATATACCTGCCTTTGTGTCCTGATTGATTCTCTTGGCCTATTTGTTAGATGTCAAGCCACACTTAAGATACAGAACTCTGAAGAGAAAGTAAGCAGAGTAAAATGACAGTGAAAATGCCATAGTCAGGATCCATGTTTCAGAAAAATAATGAAGAACAATGATTGCTATAGTGGAATAAACAAGAACCTCAGTTTACTCATTTGTGAAATCAGAATTGGCTAGAGAAGCTGGGATCCCATTTAACACAGATAGCAAAGATCACTTTGGTGGTTCTCAACCTGGATTCCAGTTTGTGGATAAGCAGAGATGTGCAAAGGAACATTTATGGTAGAACCACTCATCTTTCACAACTTTTTACATCCTAATCTCAGCATGTAAAATAATTATGAGTTAACATTAAATTTAAATTTTAGCATTAATATGAAACTTAAGATATTTATTGGGTAGCAAAATTTAAAGTACACTTGTATTTTTCTGTCATATGTTGATGTAAAATAATTTGTAGGGCTGAGTTATAGCTCAGTCATAGAGTGCTTGTCTAACATGTGCAAGGTTGTGGGTTAGGTCCCCGTCATAACCATCATTTTTATCTAGCAAAATAAAGAACTCTTAATAATTAGGAGAGTTACAGAAAAAAAATCTCTTCTCCATGTAAATATCTACTTTATGGCAACAGAAATTTTATTTTATTTATATATATATGCGTATATATATATTTGTTCTTCTTAGATATACATGAAAGTAGGGTGAATTTTGACATATTATACATATGTAGAATATAATTGATCCTAATTAGGATCCTATTCTTGTAGTTGTACATGATGTGTAGTTACACTGGTCATGTATTCATATATGAACATAGGAAAGTTATGTCTGATTCATTCTACTGTCTTTACTAATCCCATTCCCACTCCCTTCCTTCATTCCCCTTTATCTAATCCAATAAATTTCTATACTCACCCTCTTATTGTGTGTTAGTATCTGTATATCAGAGAGAACATTCAGCAATTTGTTTTTTTGGGACTGGTTTATTTCACTTAGCATGATAATCTCTACTTCCATCCATTTACTGGTAAGTACCATAATTTCATTATTCTTTATGGCTAAGTAATATTCTATTGTGTGTGTGTGTGTGTGTGTGTGTGTATATATATATATATATATATATCACATTTTCTTTATCCATTCATCTGTTAAAAGGCACCTAGGTTGGTTCCATAGCTTTGCTATTGTGAATTAAACTGCTATAAACATTGATGTGGTTACATTATGGTAGTATGGCAACAGAAATTTTAAACCTTTGGGGAACTAATATTATGTGACAGGTTTCCAGATCAACTCTGAAGCTTAAGATACTATTTGATTTAGGTATAAAGTTTTTATCACTATCATGTAATTCATGAGATGTCTTTATCTGAACAATTTTCTTTCAAAAACTTGAATCATAAATAATAATATTGTCAAGAGATAATGATTTGTTAGCCTTACAAGACAATTGTTTTAAAGATTGACATTATATATATATATATACACACACACACACACACACACACATATAATGTATTGTCTGGAGATTGGATTTTATAGCAAGTTTATTTTGAGTTAGAAAGATGAGGGAAAATCTTTTTTGTATGCTTTCTTATGGCACAAACTGTCTAATTTTTTAAGAG
The DNA here is from genome assembly GCA_004024805.1 of Geosciurus inauris. NCBI lineage: Eukaryota > Metazoa > Chordata > Mammalia > Rodentia > Sciuridae > Geosciurus > Geosciurus inauris. The sequence continues at coordinate 24,923 of PVHX01010793.1, read as the reverse complement.
GTTCTATTTAAAAAGCATTATCACAATCAAAAGATAAAAGCTACTAGTCATACAGAATTTGCTCATTATAAACATTGGACTTATTATAATCTTCCTAGTCAAAAGTGAGTGCCCCTGTCCTTTAATGGAGAAAAAAGTATTTTCCAATTTGGGACACTATTACTAAAATGAAATTTAGAGACTACAATGAATGATTCTCTCATATGTATACACAGTAATTTATTTAGAAAACATAAAAATACTGAGAAATATAGTTATGGTTTAGATATTAGATGTCCCTCAAAAACTCATGTGTGAGACAATATAAGAATTTTCAAAGGCAAAATGATAAGATTATGAGAGGTATAACTTAATAGTGAATTAATCCACTGATATGGATTAATTTGGCAGGATTAACTGTAGGCAGGTAAAACATGGCTGAAGGAAGTAGGTCACTGTGGGCATGCCTTTGGGGGTTTATATTTTGTCCCTGGTGAGCAAGGCACTCTCTTCTGCTTCCTAGTTGCTGTGTCTTGAGCCACTTCCCTCCACCACAATCTTTTTCCACGATATTCTGCTTCACCTTAGGCCCAGAGTCATGGAATTGGCCAACCATGACCTGAAACTCTGAAACCATGGGCTAAAACAAACTTTTCTTCCTCTGTGTTGTTCTTGTCAGGTCTTTTGGTCAAAGTAATGAAAAACTAACTAAAATATATACCCACATTTTGCTTTAGGAAATCTAATGAACTCTAAAAGATATATACATAGAGAGATCATGTGTGTATGGGGTGGGGTGGAGTGATGCCCAAATTCAGGACAGATCTCTTTTCCAGTGTTCTCACTGGGGTTGTGAGAAGAATATGTATGGCAGTAATAATACTAAACTATGTGTGAAATAACTTGGAATCCTCCAAGTTATTTTGAGTGAATAAATCATATATATATATATACACATATATATTGTACCAGGGATTGAACTCAGGGGCACTTGACCACTGAGCCACATCCCCAGTCCTATTTTTGTGTTTTATGTAGAGACAGGGTCTCACTGAGTTGCTTAGTGCCTCGCCGTTGCTGAGGCTGGCTTTGAACTCGCGATTCTCCTGTCTCAGCCTCCCAAAGTGCTGGGATTACAAGCGTGAGCCACTACACCCTGCTGAATAAATCATATTTTGATGTCATTAGTTATAATGGTTGAACTTTTGGTATGGTTCAGTTTTATGGATCAGGACTCACCAATTCCATTTCATTGCTGTTAAATTGTGCCAAGGTTGTAGTGTTATCTTTGAGTAACATCAGGAAGTAAGGGTTTGTGGAGTGACCACAAAGAAACTCCAGCTTGTGTACTTGGTCTACCCCCAGGTTTAGCTTTAAATTCTATGGGCTTGCCCTGCCAGAGGGTCAAATCTCCAACAATCTGCCATGGGGAATGATGTATGAATTACTAAAACATAGAAGAGCTTAGACAAAGAGAAATAAAAACTTATCCATTTGTTGGATAAGTTGCAATACAAACAACTTCCTAGAAAATTTAATGAATTTAAGTTCTGGGGACTACATATTGGGTAATAATGAAGTGGGGAATATTAAGTAGCATGTAACAGTATTGTAACACAGAGAACCGGTTCTAGAAGAGTTTATTTGGGGGGTGGATTGTTTTATAATCTGAATTTCCTGTTAGATTTATGACTAGTAGCTGGCATGTGAATACTATTACAACTTGGAAATAGTTTATTATTTTTTGTCTGGAATTTTTCTCAAATTAGTCTCAGTGTTTTAGCATGTCAATAGAAAGGTTGACTAGTAGCTAGGCACAATTTTAGGTTCTTGGTCAATTAAGACTTTACACAGATATATATATTAATTTGAGTCCAAGTTAAAGAAGACAGTCTGAAACCTGCCATTCTTGATTATTCTAGATATTAAAATTCCATCTAGAGTTGGAGAATATCATGCTAAGTGAAATGAGCCAATCCCAAAAAACCAAAGGCCGAATGTTTTCTCTGATTAGTGGATGCTGATTCATAATGGGGGTAGGAGTGGGGAACATGAGAGAAATTGAGGAACTTTGTCTAGAGAAAAGGGGAGGGAGGTGACAGGAGGGGGCATGAGGGTAGGAAAGATGGTGGAATGAGATGGACATCATTACCCTAGGTACATGAATGAAGAATGAATGGTGTGACTCTACCTTGTATATAACCAGAGAAATGAAAAATTGTGCTCCATATGTGTACTGTGAATTGAAATGCATTGTGCTGCTTAAAAACAAACAAATAAATAAGTAAATAGAATAAAAAATTCCATCTAGTTTAGAATTCATTGGAATGTCTTCCAGAAAGGACACACACGAGAAAATTCTTTTTAAAGGAATAATTATGATACTTTCAGATATTCACCTATTATATAAGAACCATTATTGGGCTGTAGGACTGACAAAAGTCTCCCTTAAGGACTTCAGAATTTGTTCCTGTGGGCCCTGCTAATGTGATCAGATTACATTTTGGAGAGCCAGTGCCTGGGCCTCATATAGGCCAGTTTGCATAGTTAACTATCAGCATTGGGTTCTTTCCAGCTATATTTAGACTAATTCCACTTCTAGCAATTTGGCAACCTGCCCCTTGAATACACCATCTGCTTTAACAGATAAACTACAAACTTAATAGAAGTGTATTTCTTGCTCATATACTCCTAGCAGGTGCTCTAATTGGCAGGTGGCTTTCCCCAGGTGGTGTTGCTGGGACCCAGGCTTCATGGATCCGCAACATGTGGTTTCCAAGCTGGCTGTCCTCACTGCAAGGGGTAAAAAATGAAGGATTCATGGTGCAGATTTTTATGAGCCAAGCCTGAAATTCTCTCCACTGATAACCTATTGACCTCAACTCACCTCGCATAGACATATCTAACCTCAAGGGAAGCTGGGAAATATACTGTAATCAAATTGGATTTGATTAATAGCTAGTTAGTATCTACCACACTTAAAATTACCCAAGTATTTATAAAGTATTTTAAAATCCTGACTACCTTAACTTTTATTGCACTATTTCTGATTTCTCACATGTAAATTTAAGTTACTATAATTTATCTCCTAAAATATCTTTGTTAAATTGTTGGTATATGTCTTCATAAGCTTTCTATCACTATAACAAAATGTTAGACAATTAACTATAAAGAGAAAAGGTTGATTTTTTCTCCTGGTTCTGGAAGTTCCAGTCCAGGATCAGATAGCTCTGTTTTTTTGGGTCACTGTGAAGGTAGCATATAATGGTGGGAGAGCATGGCAGAACAAACTGCCCACATCATGAGCCTGGAAGCAGAGACTGTAGGAGTGGGTTCCATAATCTCCTTCAAGGTCATACCCTGAATAACCTAAAGATATCTCACTAGGCCACATCTCTTAAAGGTTCCACCACCTCCCAATAGTGCCATCCTGAGGACCAAGCCTTTAACATATGGGCCTTTGGGGGACACTCTCCAAACCATAATGGTATATTTTTTCAAAAGGGATTTATAAATATACATTACTACAGATAGGTAGATACATGAATATTATGTATTTATACATGTATACATATGTTTGCATATACATGTAAAATGTGTGTGTATGAGTGTGTGTGTGTGTGTATGTGTATGTATAATTCTAAGTCACACAGTTAGGGCCAGCTCCAGAACTTGAGACCAGTATTGATAACTTGAGTCCACTATGTTTCTTGATTTTATTATGCTTCAAACTCAAATTTATAAAACAGTAGACAGAAGTTCCATGGATCAGTATTTTTTTAATCATAATTGTCTCTATTTAAATTCCAGTAGTAGCTGGTAAATATTTGGAAAAATATACTAAGATTAGAATCACAAGGGCATCAGATATTGGTATCTTTTTATAATTACTTTTGCAACTGTTTCTAATTTTTTCTTTTGGTGTTTTTTATTTATCAGATTGACTCAGAGATTTAGTACTGTCATTCTGAAACTTGAGTTAGAAAGAGGTATAGATATATGGAATGATGATAGATACAAGGTTGACTTTCCAAAACTTAGAGTCTGAACACACATAATTTACCTCCTCTCCCCCATATCCAGTAAGTAAGGTATATGCATTGGAATAAAGTAGATAAAACCTCCATGGCACCTGTTGGTCCAAAATTGATGGAGCTTCAATCAGAAATATGACTGTGAAACAACAAAGGACCTGGTTGATCAAGTGGGTATGATAAGCCTTGAACCATTAATGGTAACACCATTATCTCTGTGCCAATCCCCAGGGTGGACAGCTGCTTCTCATTATTGTCATGAAGTAGAAGTCCAAGAGAGAATACAAAATCCAAATGTATTGTTCCTAAAGAAACAAACTAATATCAAGTAAACTCAGGGAAGAATTTACTCATCAGTGGAAAACATTAAAAAGACAAAACCACCTGGTGTAGGAAAAAGTAACCTAAACACTGCTGTCAACATTACAAATAGCAAGAATAGATAGCTGTCCAGGCTAGGATGAGGGGACATGTTTTACTATGGTATGATAAGGTGAGTAATATGCAAGGATTGTTTCCAGGCAGCTGCTACCCATTAGATGAAAGTGGTGAGAGATTCCACAGAGAGCCCTTCAGACAAAGTTATGTGAAAGTATGCATTCACCAAGAAATGCTATTGAAGACATTACATTGATCAGGCTCCAAGTTTTATTGTGGCTAGAATGTTTTCTGGGCAAAGGGAAAAAGGCCAGAGATGGATTGTCCAAACATATGTCTTAAACACTTAATGAAAAATTATATTAATTCCTTTATATCATTTGTTACTTGTCCAGGAGATTGCTTCAGATTGTCTTTATACATCTCTACTGATTGAAACAGGCATTTCTAGGCTTTATTTTTCTCCTTCAATTTCTTAATTTTATTTTTTGAATTTCAACTTGAAGGTTATTGAAAGTGGAATCAACATTTATTGCATTTTTACTATGTGCCAGGCCTTGTCTAAGTGGCTTATCTCTTACAGCTCTTATTACAACCCTGTAAAGGAAGTGAAAATAAATATTACATTTTATAAATGAGGAAACTACCTTGCTTAAGAATGTATAGTCAATAAATGGCAGAACCAGAACATTTATTGCCTATCTCAGTCCAAAGTTCACACTGCTTTCCCTAGAAGAGATGTCAAGGTGCCTGATGATGGATGTGGATTTGACGTTCTGATATTCCTCCAGTATTTAGGTTCTTTGAACTTATCTCATTCTATTTTGGAGGCAACACTGGAGCCCTGGTCACTGTGTTTCAGGTAATTTCAGGTCAGTCACTTTACCTCACTTTCTCCAATGATAAAATGATGAAGTCAGAATAGATAAGTACGTGATTCTCTTCCAGCTGAATCATGTGAATCTCAAATTGTTATTTTAAGGACCAGGATGTGCCATCTACCAGCCACACTTCTCACTAGAATAGCTACGGAGATCTTAAAGAGCATGTTCCATTGCCAGGTAATGGCTCCTTCTTATCTTCCCTCATCCTTAGTTAACTTTTTAAAAATGCAAAGGTAGGGAAACTTTTCTAGGTGGCCTATGCAATCAGAAAGCCAGGGGTGACAGTGAATGTCAGTTTCACATTCACCAAACTGTACTGGAGCCCTATAGTCATCTGCTTTTCCTATGTGCAATCATTAGGAAGTTACCTAAGTCACATTAAGAAGACCCATCCATCTTCCCAGAAAAAAGAGTGTTTTCTCTATTATAAACTGACAGCTGACTCACAGTGCTTCTCCATGACAGTATTGATAAAAGGAGTAATATCTACTCATTGCTGGAAACCCAGCTGCATGTATTTGTCTTTATTCCTACTGATGCAGTAGGTGCTTTTGTGATACTTGTCTTATCACAAGAGCAAATAATAGGTAAGCCCTGTAATCTTATTTACCCACTTCATAGAAGCAACTCATGGAAAGAAACAAGAACAGACATCTTTCAACTATGCCTGTGAACTTCCATAGCTGATGAAGCATATCTGCCATGAGTATAAAAGCCCTCTAGACTTCATGTAGAGACATTTATTTGCTCAATCATTTATTTAATCATAACCTAAGTGTCCATGTAATGCCTCCAAAGGGTAAGTTATTTCTCTAATGATACATACCCTTACCTATAAAGTGGTTCCAAAGAATTTGAGTTTATAGAGAGTTATTCATAAAGAAATTAGGAAAACTTACAGAAATGCCTTCCTTCTCTGTGTAGGATACTTGGCCATAATTGTGGAGGGTACAAATGATGATATTACAAGGAAATGGTTCAGGTCCTCAAGAAGTTGTATTCTGGTAATAGAAATAAATTATGTTCATAAATAACTAAAGTTAGATAGAAGTGTATGCATATAAGAAACACAGGCACAATGGAGAGGAATTCCCCCACAGGATTTCAGGGGAGATAATTCTAGGATAATAAGACATGGTGTTTTAGAACAGAGATTTGAACTCAGCTTTAGAGGATGTATACGATTTGGACATACAAAAATGGTGCACATCCCGAAGGCACGCCAAAATAATAGAACTAAGAAATAGAAATGAAGGGATAATAATAGCACATTGAACTGGAGTGCATGGTACTTGAAGGGAATAATGGAGAATAAGGCTAGAAGTGTAAGTGTGACCAGAAGGTCAGTCCAAGAAGTGCTTCTGTTTTAGATACTGAGTTTAAGTTGACAATAATAAGAATAAAGAGGAAAAGAGGTGAAGCGAATGTGTAGCAGAAGAGGATGGCAAACACAATGAGGGGCATGTTGGATTTCAGGTGTATCAGGACCTTCTTGTTGTGTTGTTAGGGAGACTTAGAACAGGAGAAGTGGAGAAGTCACATGGTGTCATTTCCTGGACTGTACCTTGTATCAAGCATCTTTTAATAAAATTGAATAGAACAGCTTCGGAAAGTTGTAAACACAGAGCCTCAGCAATTTCATGGCTTATCTTATTCCTTAGCTATATAATGGAGTAGAGTTGATATAGCAGTGTATGTAGATGAAAAATTGAAGATAAATTTCAAATAAATTCATGGAGGCTATTGATAAAGGAAGATGAGAAGTGCTAAACTACATATAGTTTAGATTCAATTTATAGTGTCTTCACAATAATATTGAATAATGAAAAACTTGAGCCCTTAAAAGTATCAAATGAAATGTTATTGATAAGGACAAATAATATAATAATATACCTTAACTATTTGTTAAGTGTAATGATGCTCTGTGAATGTCAATAAATCCAAAAGAAAAATAAGGTGCTAGTAAATTACTTGTTTTTATATGTTAATGTAGTAAGTTGCCATTCACATCAAAGAATCTTCCAATGTGATGATCAAAAGGAAATTTCTAGCAACAAGAATTCTTGAAATAGAAACTTCAAGGGGGAGCAGTGAAAACCCCATTACCACATCAACAAGCCTTATCTGTAGTTTAATTTCTGAAGCTTGATTTTGTTGATGGAAGCTGGTAACAAAGATTAAGAGCCATAAAGATAAGGAAGTTGATAGAGTAACTAGAAAATAGTACACTACACAGCCATCATGACAGAATCATACCATTACACTCTGCAGCACTGAAAATGGGAAATAAAAGACACCTTGTAATAAAGCTCAGTGGGGAGAAACTGTTCAGGGAAGCTATTATTGAAAATCCAAATTTCTTTATGGAGTTTAGTCACATTTATGATTATTATAGTAAAAAACAGAAAGATCTAATTCTTTCCTATAATTCTGTGCTTCAAAATAAAAGGACTTTGTGTGAAACATGAAGTGTAGGCAGTGTGCTTTCAGGGAACTCTCCAGAAGGTCAGAAAATCAAGGGCAAGATGATATTAATACCTATCTCGGGGTCTAAAGTCAAGAGAACTGGCTTACACTAGGCCTTTGTGTTGATCCTGTGAGTTAATAGCGAGAGCCAAGGTGAAAAGATCTGTAGAGGGCTTTGAAGGTTTGGATTTTAAAGAGGTTTAAAAGCTTTGACTATATAGGTATTCCTTGATTCAGGGTGGGGTCATGTCCCAATTAACCTATCACAAGTTGAAAACATCTTAAGTCAAAAATGCCTTTCATATGCTTAACCTACCAAGCATACTAGCTTGCAGTGAGGTTGCTGTAGGGATCCACTCATTTCCTCTGGGGATAGCATGGCTAACTGGGAGCTATGGATTGCTTCCCCTGCCCAGCAGCATTGAAAAAGGTTATTGTGCCATATGTCATTAGCCCAAGAAAAAAATCACAATTGAAAAATCAAACTATGAGAAGAAGCTTTTTAGTTTGAATCCATCCCATTTATTGATTCTTGATTTTACTTCTTGTGCTATAGGAGTCTAAAGTAAGGAAGTAAGGTCCTAATCCAACATAATTAAGATTTGGGCCTGTTTTTTCTTCTATTAGGCATTGGGTCTCTGGTCTGATTCCCTTGATCCACTTTGAGTTGAATTTTGTGTATGGTGAGAGATAGAGGTTTAGTTTCATTTTGCTGCATATGGATTTCCAGTTTTCCCAGCACCATTTGTTGGGAGAAGCTATCTTTTCTCCAGTATACGTGTTTGGCTCCTTTATCTAGTATAAGGTAACTGTATGTAAGTGGGTTCGTCTCTGTGTCTTCTATTCTATACCATTGGTCTACATGTCTATTTTGGTGCCAGTACCATGCCGTTTTTGTTACTATAGCTTTGTAGTATAATTTAAGGTCTGGTATTGTGATGCCTCCTGCTTCACTCTTCTTGCTAAGGATTGCTTTGGCTATTCTGGGTCTCTTATTCTTCCAAATGAATTTCATGATTGCCTTTTCTATTTCTATAAGGAATGACATTGGGATTTTAATTGGGATTGCATTGAATCTATATAGTGTTTTGGGAAGTATGGCCATTTTGACAATATTGATTCTGCCTCTCCAGGAGCATGGGAGATTTTTCCATCTTCTGAGGTCTTCTTCAATTTCTTCTTCTCAGCAAAAGAAATAATCAATGAAGTGAACAGAGACCTGACATTCTGGGAACAAATCATTGACACACACACATCCGATAGAGCACTAATCTCCAGGATATATAAAGAACTCAAAAAAATTATCACCAAAAAAACTAACATCCAATCAATAAATGGGCCAAAGAGCTGAACACAAACTTCACAGAAGAAGATATACAATCGATCAACAGACATATGAAAAAATGTTCAACATCTCTAGCAATCAGAGAAATGCAAATCAAAACTACCCTAAGATTTCATCTCATGCCAGTCAGAACAGCAATTATCCAGAATACAAACAACAATAAGTGTTGGTGAAGTTGTGGGGAAAAAGGCACACTCATACACTGCTGGTGGAACTGCAAATTGGTACAACCAATCTGGAAAACAGTATGGAGATTCCTTAGAAAACTTGGAATGGAACCACCATTTGACCCAGCTATCCCACTCCTCACCCAGAAGACTTAAAAACAGCATACTACACTGACACAGCCACTTCAATGTTTATAGCAGCTCAATTCACAATAGCTAAACTGTGGAACCAACCTAGATGCCCTTCGATAGATGAATGGATAAAGAAACTGTGGTACGTATACACAATGGAATATTACTCAGCAATAACAGAGAATAAAATTATGGCATTTTCAAGTAAATGGATGGAGTTGGAGAATATCATGCCAAGTGAAGTAAGCCAATCTCAGAAAACCAAATGTCGAATGTACTCGCTGATAAGTGGATGCTGATCCATAATGTAGGGAAGGACATAGGAACAATGGAGGAACTCTGTTCACAGGGGGGTAAGAGGAGAGGTGCATGGGGAAAGTAAAGGTGGTGGAGTATGATGGTCATCATAGCCCTAGCTTTATGTGTGACTGCATGTATGTTGTGATTCTATATCACTTACAACCAGAGAAATGAAATGTTATCCTCCATCTGTGTACAATGAATCAAATTGCACTCTGTTATCATGAAAGCCTAAATAGAACAAATAAATTAATTAAATATGAAAAAAATAGAATCAATAAAGATGTTGAATATTTTTTCATGGAAAAAAATCAAACTAGGGTTTCTACTGAATGAATATTGCTGTCACATCATTGCAAAGTCAAAAAAATTGTGAGTTGAACCATTGAAAGTTGAGGACTGTCTGTATTCTTTGTGAAGGGAATGAGTAGTTATGTGAGGGGGGTTCTTTGGGAGATTGGGAGCAGTAATGTGATTACATCTTTATTTTATGAAGACTAATATTGAAGATGTAGCATAAATTGGAATAAGGAAATATTTGACCTAGGAAGAAAAGCTAAGAGTTTCTTATGAAACCAGAGCTAGATAGCATCAGGGAGTATGGCCAAAGAGGTATATATTCAAAGTAGAATGGCAGGGTTAGGGGAAATACGAAAAAGGAGATTTTGAAATGGATGATGCCATTGAGAGAAATAGAATAGGATAAAAGAAGCAAATTTTCAAAGGAATATGTGCTCAACATATATTTACAATTTAAAATTCTTTATAGTTTTTACCTGAAGTTGAGGTGAACAACAAGGAAAAGATAATCCATAGTGCCACCCAAATAACCCTGGTGTTGGCTACCCATGAGTCCATCTTGCCTCAGAAACCTGGAGCACTAGGAAGGATACTTGAGCTGGAGTATCAGCAGCCCTAGTTAGTGTGGATCCGTGGGGAAGGTAGAAGAATAAAGGATGCAGGCAAAAATGGAAATGCCAGAGAATTCAAATAGTGACCCAAGATCCTGTAACCTTCACAAATGGTATATTTTAACTCCTGTATAGAGCTTTGTTATTTCCAACCTCTGAGACCACTCTAGTTCATAATCAGAGGAAAACTATAAATAAAGATTATTTAGGTAGCTCAACATTGTGTCAGCCTCCACGCTTACCCTAATTTGACCAAGTAACTGGTCCATGTTTTATCCTCTCTGCTTAATTACTGACTTAATTACATGACTCCTGCTCAACAGCACTTAGGCCTCAGGTCCTTTCCACCCTTTAAGATCTTTCAGGGTCTTACATTCAGCTCCTGAACACCAGTAACAATGTAGGGAGCTCACTAGGTTTGCTAGACTTCTCTGTTACCATCTTCCCTTTGTTTATATATCCTACTGCCTGTTGATCAGTACTCTAGTTAGGCTTTGGACAGAGCTGTTATGATAAAGAGACCCTAAGATATAGGGATTGAAACAAGGTAGAAATGTGTTTTTCCTATAAAACGATAGTCTAGAGATGAATGGTACAGGCTTTCAGGACAGTTCTTCCCTATACATTCAGGGACCTAGACCTGTTTCATTTATATTAATTATTTATTATATTAATTAATTAACACCTCCCAGGATGTTACTCTTTTTTCTTTAATATTTTTTAGTTATACATGGACACAGTGTCTTTATTTTGTATATTTTTATGTGATGCTAAGGATCGAACCCAGTGCCTCACATGTGTGAGGCAAGCACTCTGCCACTGAGCTACAACCTCAGCCCAGGATGTTACTCTTGATTGTAGAATTGAAGCAAATTCACTGCTACTTCGTCTCAGCCAATGTAAAGGAGAAAGTTGGGACATGGGAGACAAATAATTCTCTTTTGAGTAAATATATAGAATTTTCACATACCATTTTCATTCACATTCCACTGGACAGAAATGGTTCTATTACCACAACTAGTCCCAAGGGAAGATGTGAAAAGTATAGTTGAGTGTTTCTATGTGTGTTAATCAGCTTTCCATTACTGCAACAAAATACCTGAGATAGTCAACTTAAAAAGAGAGAGAAAAGTTTTTTTTGTTTTTGTTTTTATGTTTTTAGATTTTATGATTTCAGAGGTTTCAGTTCATGGTTGATAGATACCATTGCTTTTGGGTCTGTGGTGAGTCAGATTATGGTAGTGAGTATGTGGTAGAGCAATCTACTCACCTCATCATAGTCAAGGAGTAGAGAGAAAGTGAGAGAGAGGAGGAAGAGAGACCATAATCCCCTTCAGGGGCATGCCCCAATGATATAAAACCTTCCAATAAGCCCCATCTCTTAAAGGTTTTCATCTTGCAATAGCACCAACCCAGGGGCCAAGTCTTCAACACATGGACATTTAGGGGACATTTCATATCTAAACTATAGTCCTGTACCTAGTGGATCACCATCTTATGTGAATCTATTAAAGTGAGAAAATTTCCTGCTCCACTTTCATTGGTATATATTTATTTGGAGCTAGTAGACTTTATAGTTTCAGAGCTGAAATTTTCAATAGTGAGTTTCTTTAGTGGTTGTTGCTTAAATTAAACCACTGGAACAGGGATGATACTCCAGAACTCCTTAGAGTATGAGCACTGGCCTTCGGGTGCCATGAGACTGAAGAGAGAGATAAGATCTAGGCTTTTTATTAAAGGTCTTACTGATAGAACTGTGGTCCTGGTTAGCAGCAAGACAAAAGTGACTTCCTCCAGGCTGATCTATACCTGGTGTATCTTAAGGTAATATCATTGGGTCAGATATATTCCTGGTATCTGTGTCTGGTTACAAAGCTCCACACATCACTTTAATGGTTTTTATCTAATTATAGTTTGCTGGAAAAATACACAGGAAAGTCTGTCTAGGGTTACTGTGGGGCAATCGTGGTTATGGCAAGAGAGTAATTACACTCTTTTCTTTCTAGGAAGCATGCATGAAGCTTCAGGATGGTTTTAAAGCAAGCACTCTAGGTTGTTGGCTATGGTTGGTGTAAGAGATTAAAGCAATTTTCCATCTCTGTGGTTGAGACCAAGTAGGTTTTTTTTTTTTTTTTGCCTCCTGGTACTGGGGATTGAATCCAGGGATGCTTTGTCACTGAGCTACAACCTCAGCCTTTTAATTTTTATTTTGAGACAGGGTGTTAGTAAATTGCTAAGGGCCTCACTAAGTAGCTGAGAATGGCCTCAAACCTATGATTCTCCTTCTTCAGCCTCCCAAGTCACCGGGATTACAGGCGTGCACCATGGCTCCTGGAGAAAGCTGTATCTTTAAACAAGAGACGTTCTAAATTCTCCAGGACCTCTTAACCAACTCAATCTCAAAATATGACTAATTAGGGAAGTTTGGGACATACTGTTGGCGGTCAATAACGCATAAGCTTATTCTCCAGAGTTTTACCAGCAAGAAAGTAGTGGTGTTAAGAATCATTTCTTCTGTTGGCCCTAGAGATAGATATTTGCAGCCAACAAAAATGACTGGATTTGTGTCAAAAAGATGGAATCTCACAGGTATTGGAGTTTGCAAATCTTCTGAGTTCCCAAGAGATTTTTTCCTTACAATTGACTGGATATACAAATCTGAGGCAAGCCTCATGTGCATCGCATGATAAACGGGTACCTAGAGAGTTTGGACAGGTGGAAAAAGAAGATGAAAAGCCTTTAAAAAACTAAACAAAATGACCATGAGATACTTCAGCAATCTAGTGTGCTGTGACAAGATTGCCAGCAATTAGTTTCTAGATTTTTGAGTTTTCTCCACCCCCCAAAAGATACATTTCTGAAGCAAAGATACTACTTTTATAGTGGAAGATAATGTTGTTTTCTAATTCTTATTCCAAAATAATTAATTTTTCAGGTCTTCTTTGCTAATTTAGCCTGTATATATTACCAAAAACTAGAAATTATTCCATTACCTGGGTAAACAGAGATTTCTGTTGTTTTTAAAATGAGCAAGTAAAACGGGGAAAATATGATTATCTTTGATTGCAACATCACCTAGGAATTTCGCTGATAATTACTTTTTAACCTGTAGGCCTATTTGTTTGAACATAAAGAGCTCTATTTGAAACAATGGTTAGCTGGGGTGTGAGCAGGAATAGAAAAACTTTTCAAGTTGATTTAGGTTAAATTCTTCCAATTTTAAATTTTCTATTATATGTTGAAATTGATTAAAGAAAAACTGTAAAATATCTCCTCTGATCTTGTCCATGTATTTAAGTGATAAAGCACAGTGTAGAAAAGAACTACACTTTGCAGAAAATCTCTCTATAAATTGAAATATATGCATGGAGTCTTAAATATAAATGGAATAGATATCTTTGGAAAGATAAACAACAAACTGGGAACACCAGTGTCTTGAGAAGGAAAAGCAAATGGACAGGGGTGGGAAGAGGACCACTCACAGTTTACCTTTTGATCGTACATTTAGAATTTGTCACCATATGAACGCATCATCTGCTCAACAAACTAAATACAAATTAAAAAACAATCTGTGATCACTGTTATAACTTTTCAAAAACTCCCTTTAAGATTCTTTCAGCAAATGTCAGTATATACTCTAATTTTGTTTGCATGAAATTTCGCTCTAAATATAAAGAATATAGTGATTGTACATATGGTTCTAGGTTGTTATTCTCCCACAGCACTTGGAAGACATCACTGAATTGCCTTCTGACCTTTGTTGTTGATGAAAAGTTGGATATCAGTCTATCAATGCTCTTTTATTCTTTGCTAGCTTTTAGGCTTTCCTCCATTCTCAATGTTATACGTTTTCATTATGTGACTAAGTATGGATTTATTTTAATTTAATTCCCTACTTGGTTCTTGAAGTATATTTGTGATCTAAATTCATATTCTAATTAATTTTGGATTATTCCTGTAAATATAACCTATAATATCCCCTTCCATTCTCTAATTCTTCCGGCCTATTAGATATTTAGGCTTATCAATCTATTTTATATTATCTTCTCAATATTTTTCCTTTTTTACTTCCTATAGTAAGCATCACAGTATAACTTTTTGGATAAGCATCACAGTATAACTTTTCAATTCATTAATTAGTTAATTTGCAGTATTCAGGTTAGAATTTACTCCATCTATGGCCATTTTAAAATTTCAATAGTTAATATAAGTTTGATGTTCATGGCACCTGATTCTTGAAATCAGTTGGTTTTGTTTCATTTTTCCTTATGCTATTTCAAGATTTTATATTCTTTAAAATATGGTAGTGACGCCTTTATCTCTGTGAACATTAAGCTGTTCAGTAAAATTAATTTTACCTTGAGCAAATTTCTAATTATTGATTTCAATTGCTTTCCTAACATTAGAATTCTTCAAGTGTTTTGTAATATTGATTTATATATCTCTATCTCTCTCTTGCCCTCCCTATCTCCCTGTCTTTCTCCTTGTCCCCCCTCCATTCCCCCAGAGTAAGCAGTCTCCAAATTGAATAAAAGAAAAAAGAAAAGAAGGGCCAGGGGAGTTACCAATTAAAGCAGGAAAAGTGTCTCTTGCAAGGATCGACACTTTGTTAGCAACCCCAGAATTCTGTCACTACCAGTTGTTTCGAGAAGTATGTGAAAATATCTTTTATCTCAACATCTTGTATAGAATTTGTCATATCACATCTATTAAATAAATGTTTATCTAGCTAATTTCTTAATAACTGTTAAAGAAAGTTTCAGAACCACTCAAATATCATACTTACAAAAGGAAAGGAAATTAAAGCTCCATGTAACAACTCTGAGCCTTGCAGAAACATTGAAAGGTTATAACATTTCTAGAGGGGAAAAAATGAAAGAAGGTTACTGAAACTATTAACCCAGGTCTAAAACTCATATACTATCTTAAGAAACTAATGGAATAGAGCAAATATAGTCAAGATGTGCTCATTATTCCAGTCCGGGAATGTGAGCCCCACAGAGAAAAGACGGATAGCAAGAGAAGAAATGAACAGAAAGAAAGAATTAAGAAAGGGATGCTAAGAGGCTTAACATGAAGAGGAAGAGGAATTTACAAGACAATCTATGTTAATTGGAGATATAGAAATTCTAGGAAAAATGAGACTGGATAAAATAAAATCCATACAAAGATTCACATAAAATCCATACAAAGGTCTGGAAAAATTTAGAAATGAAGGAAACATTATAATAAATGTATACATTTATTATACATTATATTTGTATAGCCAATTACCTTTTAAAAAGCACAGCTATGGACTTTGTCTTATTTGAACTTCACAATCACCTGTGAAGTATAATAATTATTATTTAGGGTCAGGAATAGTAATATATCAAGAACTCTCTTGATATTAAGATATTTCACCTGCTTATATAATTTAATTGGAGTCAGAATGCCTGGGTTCACATCTCAGGTCTTTTGCTTATAAACTAGGAGGCCTTAGGCAAGTTACTTAATGTCTTAGTTCCTCAAATATATATGGATTTAATAATTGTTCTAATGAAAGGTTTGCTGCGAGGCCTTAATGAATTAAAACACTTTATGTAGAATAGATCCTGGCAAATAGCAAGGGCCTTTTAAGCATTAATTAAATACTAACAATGATAGCTATCATTTTCTTTTTAGATGAAGCACTGAAGTTCTAAGTTATGCACTTGATCAAGGCCACATAATTACTCACATAAAAACTCAAAGCTCTATTCTCACTCTAAATCTCATACTTTTCAAGAGCACGTTGCTTACTGCTTTCTTAAGTCATTGAGGAGATGTGGAAACATTGAAATGTTAGATGTAAAGAATGGAAGAACAGGCTAGTGTGTACTCAATGGTAGAGCATGTGTTTAGCTCATGTTAGGCCGTGGTTTCAATCCTCCGTGCCAAAAACATGTGGAAGAATATTTGGTGCATGAAAAGAGGCCTGAGGCATCACTTGGAAGGGAAATCTTCAGGTAAAGTGGATGTTACAGAGTACAGCTAAAGGGCCTAGAAGGGCTGTTGTAGTTTGTGTCCTCAGAGATTAGTACAGTGTTTGACATTTTAGGGCTCTACAAGGCCTCTGGAAAACCACCCCTAACCCATTCGCAGTCACATTATTTGGTGGGAATGACCTTCAACCATCGATGGCTTTGGGGGTGGGGCCCGTGATTCATTCATCTCTCCATGTCCTTTTGCTTTGCCACAGCAACCACTAAATATGGGTAAAAGTCCATCAAAGCTAAAGATGACCAAAGAGGTTTCTGGGATTTGCAGAAGAAGGACATTTTCTTTTCTCTGGGAGCTGCTGGAAGAGACACGCACACTTCTCTTGGATGGGATCCTGTGAGACTGTGAAGTCTGGACCTGTTGCAACCATTTTGGTGACTAGGGGAGTGTGAAAGACAGAGTGGAGAGAGGGGACTAGGGACTAAACTTTAGGACAGCAACTGCTAGATGTATGAGCCCATAAACTGAGTCATGTCTGAAGCCAGTTCTGGTTCTTGACTTTTCAGTGACAACCTCCACCTTTTAAAAAAATAAATACAAGTTAGATTTTTTTTTTTTTTTTGTCTCTAGCATTTAACACAGCCAGGTGCAGTGGTGCACACCAATAAATAACACAAAAGTCCTAATATAGTAAACATTGATAAATATTTGTTGTGAAAAAATAAACTTTACAGGTAAAAACAGTTTAGGAAAGTCAACTGTCAGAAAAAGAAGTAAAGCAGTATTAATACACAATCCAGAAAAACAAAGCAAATGGATTTTAATAAAATGGAAAAAATACTTAAACTCCCTCCTATTAAGAGATATGAAAATTAAGCTAGATGTAGTGGTGCATGCCTGTAATTCCAGTGATTTGGGAGGCTAGGGAGGAGAATTTCAAGTTCCAGGCCAGACTTGGCAACTTAGCAAGACCTTGTCTCAAAATAAAAAATAAAAAGGTCTGGGGAGATGGCTCAGTGGTAAAGCATCCTTGGGTTCAGTCCCTGGTACCAAAACAAAAGAAAGCAAAACACAACAAAAATGAAAATGTGCAAATTAAAATCACATTGAAGTACAATATCTCATTCATCAATTGACTGCAATTAAAATGTTTAACAAAAAATTTGGTGAGGTTATGGGGAAACAGGCAATTTTGTATATTTCTGTAAGGAATGCAAATTGTTACAATACACATGGAAGTTACTTTGGCAATATTTAGCAAATTTACATGTGAATTTTCCTTTAATTGAGTAACATAGCCCAAAGTTATGCCAGCAAAAAAACAAAACAAAAGCAAGCAAACAAAAACTAACTGTATAGATAGGGATTTTTATTGTCCTGGTCGAATACAAGAATAATGTATCTACTCAACAGAATACTATGTAACTGGAAAAAAGATGAGAAATGCCTCTCTCTATGTTTTAACATAGCCAATATATTACGTGAAAAAAGCAAGGTAGATAAAAGTATATATGAAAACAACTGACTAAGTAGTTAATAATACATGTGATTTTTTTTTTTAAATGGAGGAAAAACTTTACGCTTTAAAAAGTTGGCTACCTGTAAGGAGAAAAAAGAAGTATGATAGGGCAAATATTAAATCTACATTTCTTTGAAAATAACTTTGATTAGAGTGCCATTAGACTTTCTATATAATAATACATCAAAAATTAAATGGAAAAGCAAGTTTTAAGAAGTAAAATAAAATAAATGATCTTAAATGTGCATTTTTTTGGTGGCACAACTACAGAGTTATTCTTTTAAATTGCTTTAAAACAATAACTTGACTTTATATCTCTAGGGACAAAATAACAATAATGACAACAAAAAGTGTAATAAATGCACCTAAAATTCTATCTCCACCATTTCTGTTTCCAGCAATAATATTGTTAGTAATAGTATTGGCGTTGTTATCTGAGACTTTTGTGGGTGTGATCTGACATAAAGCTAATGAGTATTTAGGAAAGTATGATTTCCTGTGTGGGAAAAAAGGACATACACATGTAACCTTGAGTTTGTTTGAAAATGTTAGTGTTAAATCATGACATTCTTTATTTAAAAAATTACATATGTCTTTATTTGGTGCTCTAAAAAGGATTGAAAATAATGATCAACCCGTAGTAATTTACCCCTTATGTCCAGATACTGGTCTCTAGCTATAATTTCCCACTAAATATTAAAAATAAAATACTGAACTCCATAGGAAAATTCAGATACCCAGTCTGATACACACAATATGAACATGGAATACCTTGCCATAACAGAAAAGAAAATGATCATGTCAAATGACTTCAGAGCCATTTTGGATAGCCATTCCCATAGTTGAAAGAAGACAGTAACCATGATGAATAAAAACACATTAAGTTAGATGATGAGTTCATATGATGCCCCAAAAATAAAGTCTTCATGCGTCACATTTATGATATGCGTGGAGTCCAATTCACAATTCTGAAACTGGCAAGGGACCCAGCATTCATGCTGCCTCTTCAAGTAGTAGACTCGACTTGTAAAAACTGTGTATTTGAATCTGATCAAATCTCTAGATTTAACTACATACAATACAGGAAGAAGATTGTTTCCATGGACACTGTGGAGATGCAATTGACAGATTATTTTTTCAACAAAGTATTGATAGGAATTAAAAGAGATGAGGGGTGACATAAACATAAATGAAATGTATGGATCAAACAAACACTTGAAATCAATAATGGGGAAGACAATTATATAAACGTGAATGGTAACTGAATATTAAAGAATACTGAAGAAGCTGGGTGTGGTGGTACACGCCTGCAATCCCAGAGGCTTGGGAGGCCAAGATAGGAGGATCACAATTTCAAATTCAGCCTCAGCAATGGTGGGGTACTAAGCAACTCAGTGAGATCCTGTCTCTAAATAGGACTGCAGATGTGGCTCAGTGGTTGAGTGCCTCTGAGTTCAATCCCCAGTACCAAAAAAAAAAAACAAAAACAAAAAACCAATAAACAAAACCTGAGGAGATTTAAAAACTTTAAACTATAATAAATGTACTGTTCACAATTTTTATGAAAAAGAATTCCTCTCTCTCAGATACAAAAACACTTGCCAATTGAAATTGTTAACCAATATCTGGGATTTCCTTCAAAACTCTGTGTATGTGTGTGTGTATGTGTGTGTATTTGCGTGGGCATGCGCATCCACGTGTGAATCAGGTGGAAGGATAGATAAAGTGAGACTGGTCTTGATGTTACTGCAGTTTGTGGATAATCACACGTGGGTTCATTCTCTCCACTTTGGGATATGTTTAAACTTTCTCTAACAGAACATGAAAGAAATTCTTATCAATGCAAAGTAAACTGATCTGATTATAAACTCATAAATTGAAGTCTATCTATATGGGTAAAACAAGGTATTTTTGTAATGAATCCTTTATGAGAATCTCTTAAGAAATTAATATGAACACATGAACAGCTCACTCTTCAATAAGCATGAATTGAAATTCCCTTTTCTTAATTCTGTTGTGAGCTCCCTGAGGACTGGAACATCCTGTTAATGTTTTTTTTTCCTAGCATCTCTCATGATGCCTAACATCTCTCAAATGCAGTTGGCCTTTGATATTTTTACAGCTTAATGATTGACTATTTTGTCCAAGAGTGCACTCTCTCCTATGTTCAAATGCCAGTACTGCCACAAATGTTATGACCCCAAGCAAGTCATTTCCTTGTAAAGAAGGGATTTTAGTAGTAAGACCAAAGCCGACTCTGTGAGGACTGATGAGATAATGGAAATACAAGACTGAGCAGGGTCTAGGAAATAATAAGCACCCGATAGTGTCTTCTTTCAGTACTGGGGATTGAACCAGGGTGCTTAAGCACTGAGCCTCATCCCAATCCCTTTTTATATGTTTTATTTCAAAACAGGGTCTCGCTAAGTACTTAGGGCCTCATTAAATTGTTGGGGTTTATCTTGAACTTTCAATCCTCCTGCCTCAGTTTCCCCAGTCACTGGGATTACAGGTGTGTGCTACTGTGCTCAGCTCGTGTTCTTAACTGCTATCGATTTCTTTTTCTCCATGATAAAATACAGCAGTGCAGCAGCATGCCATCTTGTCTTTGTAGCAATGTTGACGCACATTTACCCATTCAAAACAAAATATCAACTGAGGGTAAAGTTTTTGTCTTTGACATTGTTCTTGCCATCAAAGCATCCAAAATTTCAGTGATGTGAGTATCATTAAAATAAGAAATTAAGACTTCTACTTGGGAAAGATGAAGTGGGTGGGTTTTTCCATATTTCTCCTAGTAAGTATGGCAATAATGCATAGCCTTGTCCCTACTGGGATGTCAGTGAAGGCCAAATGGAGAATCTGGAGTTCATCCCCCATTAGGCACTAATGAGGCAGCACTTGCCTTCCTTTACTGGTGTAGTTTGAGAGGAGATCTGCTAAATAGAACATGTAAATAGCAACCACAGTGTTATAACATAAACTAACATCAAAACGAAAATTACCCATTTACAAATTACCAAGAAAAATTCAACTTAATGCTTAAATGAAAGAACTGTCAACCCAGAGTTCTAGTCAGAGAAATGTTTTTGGAGTAATAAGGGAGAAATCAAGACATTCTCAGATGAAAGAAAGCTAGAATTTGTTTCTTCCAAAGTATACTATAGTAGCGGCTAAATGAAATCCTGAAACAGGAAATGATTACAGAAGAAACATTGGAATATTAGGAAGAAAGAAAACAGAGTAAAACTGTGAGTGAATATAGTAGACATCTTTAATTGTCTAAATTATATCTGATAGCTGAAGCACACGTTATAACAATGTCCAGTGATGTTCTTAATGTATGTAGAAACAATTTTAAGACAATTACAGTAAGCAGCAGACTGTAAAGGGAGACAAAGGAAGGTTAGGTTTCTGTATTTTATTCAAACTGGTCAGAAATTGATAGCAGATGACTGTGACAAGATACATATATATTATATATAGATATATATATAATGTAATGCCTACAGAAACCACTGAAAAGGCTATACAAAGGAATATACATAAAAACACTGTAGACAAATCAAAACTGAAATCAAGAAAATGTTCAAGTAACTCGTATGCATGCAGGAAGAAGAAATAAAAATGGAAGCAGGAAAATATGAAACAGATGGAAAATTAAAAATAAAATGAGCGATACAATCTCTAACATATCAATTATATTTCAAGGGCATTTTGCTGAGTGAAAAAAGCCTCAGAAGGTCACATATGATACAGTAGCATTATATAACATTCTCAAATGAAAATATATAGTAAGAGAGAAGGGAATAGAGATGTGAAATGGCCGAGTGGGTGGGGGTGTGTGACTAGAATGGGCACTGTGAGGTTGCTGTGGTGATGGAAGAGTCCTGCCGCTTTACAATGGTTACAGGAATCCACACGTGATGAAATAGCACAGAACTGCACACATACACTACACCGATGTCATCTTCCTTAGTTAATAAGATGTAAAACTGGGGAAAAACAGATGAAAAGTTTGGGGGATTCCCCAGTACTAATTTGCAGCCTCCTATGAGTGTTATAATTGTGTAATTGAAAGTTTAAACAGAAATAATAAAAATCCAATATTTTGAAAGTTATAAATATGTAACAAGTGGTGTGGTAATGAGAAGAAATAAGGGGGCTTGATTCATCATAAAAAAGTTAAGGACAACTTGACAGAACAGACTACATTTGTACTGAAACTTGAAGGATGAATAGAAATTTGTCAGGCAAAGCAGAATATTTCAGGTTCATGGAATTAATGCACCAAAAAAAAAAAGGGGGAACGAGAGAGAGTAGCATATTTGGAGAATGGTGAGGAACTCATGAATAGGATGTGTGGTACCAGTAGGAGAGCAATAGCAGTATCTTACATCTTAACTCCAAAATACAAATTATATCACTAAAATTTGGAATAGAACTTTTTGAGAAGAAAACTTTTTTTTTCTTGTATATGCCTAAGGCTATTGACCTTCAGTTATTCTTCTTGATCATGCATGTGTGCTCCAGATTATAATGAAGGAAAGAGTGTAGAAGAGGACAGGTAGAAATGGAGGTGAGGTAGAAGTGAGTTTTAAACATTTCTTAAATAATTAGTGAAGGCATCACTTTTTAAAAAAATAGAACTAAGCAAAATCATTGATCCTGTGAGCTGGGAAATATCTGCAGTGTCCATCTGGTGATTGGATATGCACAGAATGCAGGATCATGGCTTTGCTAGAGGTTACTATCAGAGAGACAATATGTTGTGGTAATTCCCTAGACACTGAATATGTTGTCATCAGAAATTCAATACTAATACCAAATTCTTCTTGTAGTTCCAGGTCATAGCCAAATGACTAGAAAAATTGACCTGGTTCTGTGGGAAAAAGAATGAGGCTATATCATTTGTCAGTATGGGTAAAATATTTCATTAATTCATTCATCCATTGACTTATCAAATATTTATTGAGCATTCATTATGCTGGGCATGCTTCTAAACATAGGGGCATTTCAAGCTGAAAGAAACAAAAGAAATTTCAAAACTTTTGCATATAAAAATAAGTAAATAGAATCACAAGATATTCAACAAAGTAGAGAAAATGCTTGCCAAAAATGAAGACAAATATTTAATGTCTTTAAAATACAAAGAGTTGATATACTTTTTCAATTGGGAAATTGTCATAAAACTAAAATAACATAGAAATGAAATATAACTTTTAAATAAATATGTAAATGATGTTCATCCTCACTATTAATCAAATAAATATAAATTTAAACAAAACATTTCCACTGTCAAAATAATATATACACTGCCACCAAGGGTAAATAAATACATATGCAAATATTAGAAAGTCTTTTTACAATATGAATTGAGATCTAACAATGTTTAATAACTTTTTCTGGAAGTGGTAATTCTAAGAATTTGAAGTGAAATAAAAATGCAGGCGTACAATTACATATACAGATGTACATTTAGATGTTAGAATAAAAAATTCAAAAAACAAATTTCAAGGAGGCAGACGTTAAAAAAATGGTAAATTCACATATTGGGCTATTAGGAAGACAGTGAAAATAGTACTTTGAAGACTAACATGGTACACTGCTTAAAGTACAAATAATAAAGTGAAAAAGTCAGAATGTATGGAATTAGGGATCTTTTATAAAACTAATGTATATATATTTTTAATATTTCTTATATTTTATATAATAAACATACTCTTGTATTTGGCACAGCAATTATAAGTTTAGTAATTTAATTATATTGTAGTTCTTTTTGGAATTATGTATACACACACATACATAAATTTTATATAACGTGTTTCAATAACTGAATGTGTTCATCTATAACATATGAATTCATAATTATTATATGCTTGTTTATTACTTATCTTCCATACAGAATGCAAGCTTAGTGAGAACATGAAGTTATCTCTGTATTGTAGTGTAGCTCTGTTCAGCCGAAATTTCTGCCATGAAGGATCTTTTCATTTGCTAGACTGATCAATATGGTAGCTACTAGCCACAAGTAGTGATTCAGTACTTGAAATGTAGCTGGTGCAATGGAAGAACTGAATTTTTACTTTATTGAATTTTAATTAATCTAATTTTTTTGTGGCCACACCCTCTATTGGCCATTGTAATTCTAGAGCCCAGAATAGTGCTAGACAATGAGTATGTACTAAATAAACACATATGTTCAGTAGATGAGTGAAATAATGGGATGACTTGACATCATTTGATAACATTGAAATAAGAATATAGAGATAACATGGTATGGTCTAACATATAATGTTAACATTAAATAGAAACCAATTTTGGAAGTTGTTGGCCCTAATACTAAAATGAAATGAGAAATAGTATCTGTAATTATGATAGAATTAATACTGATCAGTGTGCTTAAGCGCTCTATAAGTACGAATTCACTTAATTCTCCTGAGTCCAAGAGGTAAGCAATATCATTTTCCCTCAGTTTACGCATAAGGAAATTGAAGCACAGAGAGGCAAGGTAACATTCAAGGATACCCAGTTAGTGGAACCAGTATTTAAATACAAGTAGCCTGGGTCTGTCTGTCTCTTATCCTCTATGCTATACATTGTCTAGATAAGCAGATGCCTTTTCTTTTTTTTTTTTTTTTTTTTTTAAATTTTAATTTTTATTTATTTTTCTCAAAAGTTGCATTTAAATACATGTTATCAAACATAACAGAAAAAAAACAAATTTTCAGAGGCTGTACACACTATTCACTGAAAATATTTGTTGAGGCAAATAGAAAAAAAAATTATTACAATCATAATTTTTCTAACTTTGCACAAAATTATAAGCAGATTACATTCTTCATAT
>PVHX01010792.1:6032-68107 GCA_004024805.1 Geosciurus inauris | reverse complement strand
GCGGGTGCTCGATCCCGCCGCGGGGCTTCTCGCGTTGGGAGTCCCGTCGCAAACACCAAGCGCACTTTTCCCTACGAAGACCCGAAAACCTTATTTCCTTCTGCTTTAGTTTTGATCTCGCCCTGTCTTTGTTTCCCCTGCCGGCCGGGAAGATTAAAGGCATGAAGGGTCAACTGTTCAACCCTTTCCTTTTAAACGTCCTTGGAGCCAGCGTGGCCGCCGTCCATGGAAGCTTCCTTTGAAAACGACCATGCAAAACCCGGTTTTGCAAAGTCTGGGTTGTTGAACTGGAAAACGCACCCTGGATCCTCGGCTCTGGGTGCTTTTCGTTCTTCAACGTGCACCTTATAACCCCAGCGTAGGGCTAGGCAGATTGGAAATGAAGTGTCAGACAGGGATTCTCCCTTTCCCAGGAGACACTCTAGTAAAAGCATTGAGGCGTGTTCTTAATATACTCGGAGATAGATTTCAAGGAGCGGCTAGAGTGGATCTGCAGATATGCTCTACCGTCCCAGAACACTAAAGATTAAAGAATGTGTGACCGCAAATCCCTGCTCTAGAGATGGTTAAATCCCTTCTGCAAAAAATAGCCATCTGCTAAATAAAAATATCTCTGGGTGTGTTTTCTAAAGATAGTACAGCAGAATGAGAACTGAGTGCCATTCGTTGGCCAATTTACTTAAGCTTCTGGCCTTGAAGGCTCTTGTTTTTTGTTTTGTTTTTTGTCACCCACCACAGTGTGTGACAGGTCCTACTAGTAAGTAATAGCTTTATCATGGCTTTGACTGTTAATAACATCGAGAATATGTGGTAGGCAGTCTCCCCCTTCTACTATAGAGCCTCTTTTTGTGTCCAGTGGACAATGCGGGAAAAGGGGGGAAAAAAGAATTCTAGAAGGTGATAGGAAAGGTGTGTATGGAAGCATTAACCCATTTATTCCACTGAAAATTTGGATGGGATATCTAGGTACCTTCTCTTATTGTTAATATCTGTAGCATGTAGCATTTTTATCTAGGTAGAATCAAGCATGATAATTGTATACTTGTTAAAGAAAAATATGCTTTTGTAATCCTCTATGCAAAGTCTCTGTTAGTGACATTTTTATGTGATTTGGAACTTACGCCCACCCACAGACTCAAGACTCATATATGAGTTCAAGGCCTACAGAAAATATTCTGAGAATCACTGAGACAATCAAAGTCATCTCCATTTATAGACCCTCTGCCTTATTTTCCCCTTCTTGGGAACTGAAAGAAACTATTTTCTCTTCCTTCCTTCCTTTTGTGTCTGGAATCTTCTGGGGGAAGAGATGCAAGAAAGTATCTGGTAGGTTGGTTTTTTGTTTGTTTATTTCCTTTATTTTGTTTTTCTTATAAACATTTAATTCATTTTCCTTCTGAAGTGTTTTTCTCTGGAATCCCCTGCCCCAGCACTCAAAATAAGACCAAGACTGATAGGGTTGGCACCAACTACTCAAAACTTTTATAACCAGAACTTCAAGAAAAGCAACAATAATCCTGATTTAAATGTTGGCAGTTCAAAAACACACCGAATTCCTAATAAATAAAGGAACACTCAGTATAATGAAATTTACCTAAAAGATAAAAACAGCCCAGCACTTAGGGAGGCTGAATCCCAGCCCTTAGGGAGACTGAGATTGGAGAATCACGAGTTCAAAGCCAGCCTCAGCAACAGCGAGGCACTAAGCAACTCAGTGAGACCCTGTCTCTACATAAAACACAAAATAGGGCTTGGGATGTAGCTCAGTGGTCAAGTGCCCCTGAGTTCAATTCCCGGTACCAAAAAAAAAAAAAGATAAAAACAGGAGGAAGGAGCTTGATGGTAGGGCTGTGTGGAAAGGTTGCATCCATTCAGATATGGAGACATGAGCAAATACACAAAAATGGGGCCAGTGGGTGGGTAACTGTGCAATAAACCTTTCCAAGGTAAAGCACGCCGCCATCTGAATTAACACAAGGCAGGGTGAATGTGTACAGTGCTGGGTTACCCAATGCTTGCTGGATTCAGCTTTGCCTAGGGCCTTTGCTTTCAAGGTGCTGTTGTTAGTGGCACAAAACATGAACATGTTGAGAAAGCATGAAACAGCAGGACTTCACCTGTTGACCGGGTGTATACAAGCTCATGCACACTGTGGAAACAGATATTCTGGCTAAATAGATCATATCTGGCCTTGTTTTCTTTGGGTCCTTTGATCACCCCTTAAGCTGCATTTTGTTTTCTTAATTTCTCAGGAGAGGATACACACATAAAAATTTTTGTTCCTGCCAGGCGCGGTGGCGCAAGCCTGTAATCCCAGCACTTTAGGAGGCTGAGACAGGAGAATCAGAGTTCAAAGCCAGCCTCAGCAACAGCAAGGCACTAAGAAACTCAGTGAGACCTTTTCTCTACATAAAACACAGAATTGGGCTGGGGATGTGGCTCAGTGGTCGAGTGCCCCTGAGTTCAATCCCTGGTACCAAAAGAAAAAAGAAAATTAAAAAAAATTTTTTTGTTCCTATAGCAGAAACACGGTTATCAAAAACTGAAGGGAGCTGGGTGGGGTAGTGAACACCTGTGACTCAGGAAGCTGAGGCAAGAAGATCACAAGTTTGAGTTCAGCCTGGGTAACCTAGTGAGACTCTATCTCAAAATAAAATTTTAAAAGGCTGGGGATGTAGCCCAGTGGTAGAGCATTTGCCTGGTACTTGCAAGGCCTAGGTTTGATCCCCAGTACAAAAAAAAAAAAAAAAACCCTGAAAAGGCCCAGGAGTGGGGAGTGTTGGGAGATGGGGGCATGGGACAGTGTGGGTAAGATTTAATCACATGCAATGCAGTGGTCCTCAAGTTGCTAGTGCCCAATTTACAAACATTCTGTAAGTATAATGGCCAGTTATACCCTGCCATCTTCTTTCTCCATCCTCCCTGACCACCTCACAATTCACCACCCCAGAAGGTTTCTGACCAGCAACCAACAGTAAGACTGGAACGCCTGGTCTAGCATCTCTTCATTACCATTTTTTCCCCACACCCATCAAAGGAATCATGTACTTGTTTCTCATACTGCTCACCATGCTGTTAATCCGTCCCAGGTTCTCTTCCACACAGACACATAAGCTCCTTCTGTATATCCCTGCCATAAGTCTCTTTCACCTCTTGTATTGGGAATCTGACTCTCCCTTTCCCTCTTACCCTCTTCATTCCATTTGTGAATTTTAAAATGACAATAATCTGGAAATCAGTTAGGGAGCTTCCTCAAAAGACTAGGAATGGAATTGTCACATAGCCCAGCAATATCATTCCTCAGTGTTTTTCAAAAAGAACTAAAATCAGCATGCATACCCCTGTTGATTACAGCACAATTCACAATATCCAAGTTGTAGATGTTCCATCAACTGACCAATGGATAAAGAAAATGTGAGATATACATATATATATATATATATACACATATATATATGAACATCATATATCATATATATCATATATATATATGTGTGTCACAAAATAGATAAACAAATAGAGAACATCATTTTGAGAAAGATAAAGCAGACTCAGAAAGTCAAGTGTAATCCATACACACTTGTTGTCCAGTGTTCTCTTTCATATGTGAAAGCTAGGGAGGAAAAGTTATTTTTTAAAAAAAATGGATCTCATGAAAATAGAGGGAAGACCAGTAGGGTTGAGGGAGGGAATCAGAGGGAAGGAAGATGGGAGGGCAAGGAGAGGTACTGGGAAATGGAACTGACTAAAGTATGTTATGTGCATGTATGAATCTTGTCATAATGAATCCCACTATTATGTATAATTATAGTGCACCAACAAAAATAAATAAATAAGTAAATAAAAAGAAGGGGAAGATCACAATAATCATTGTGGTAGATGTGAGCAACAATAATCCAGAAATATAACTGCATCAAGAAAAGAGGAACTCACATAGGCACTACCAACATCTGGATCACTCGAAAGAATGCCTCACTTGGAATCCCCGTGACACACTCTCCTCAGTGATGATGAAAAAACCAAAGTGTTTCTAGACCAATGTTACTCTTTTCCGTCTGTGTTTAATACTGTTGTAGATCAGAGATGATCGTATATGTTTGCAGTTTAGTCTCTTGGTGTTCTGTGAATGTAAAATAACTTTTCTTCATCCAACCTACATTTATTGGCCCTTGCTAATGTTTTGAGGCATAACGCTTTTCCTCATTTTGCATAGAAATCTTTTTAAAATGTATGCCATCTTCCTGTGTGTGTGTGGTTTAACTTCTTTTTACTGACCCAGTCAATGTTGTGGACATCCTACACGCAATATGAGGCCCTCCCAACCTCATAACACAAATGTTCTCACTGTACACTTCTTTCTAAAGAAAAAGTAAACAGAATCCTCATATACTCAGATAATGTGCCCAAGAAAAAGTGAATCCTGGGGCTAGGGATATAGCTTAATGGTAGAATGAGTGCTCAGCCTGCGCAAGGCCCTGGGTTCCTTCTCCAGTGCCACAGGAAAAAAAGAATCCTGCTTTCATGTCATTCATTATAATAATCTGTGGATTTTTTAATTTATAGGAATTTCCAACTCAAGAAGTCTGAACTCAGCCGGGTGTGGTGGCGCACACCTGTAATCCTACCACTTTGGGAGGCTGAGACAGGAGAATCACAAGTTCAAAGCCAGCCTCAGCAACAGCTAGGTGCTAAGCAGCTCAGTGAGACCCTGTCTCTACATAAAACACAAAATAGGGCTGGGGATGTGGCTCAGTGGTTGAATACCCCTGAGTTCAATCCCTAGAACCAAAAAAAAAAAAAGAAGAAGAAATTTGAACTTGATAAAATGCCATCCCTGGAAAACTCTGTAAGTCATTTTTTAAAAACATGGTTTAAAACAAATGTTTACTTTGAAATGTTCAAAAAGGAACTCGAAGCCTGTTTAAAAATAAAAACAAACTCTATCCTGGCCTTGGGCCTTAGCCCTTATTTCTCAAACCTTATTTCAGACTGCCCTGATAGTTCTTACTCCATTTACATAGTAAATTTATTTACAAGGATGAAGTGATTCGTACACACTTGTTTTCCAATTTTTTTCTGGCAAAAAGTTATAAAACATTCAGTTTATGGATACACTCTGTCCAAAGTCATAACTTTTACCTCCTGTTGTACTCACAGCAGTAAAATGCCCTTTTCATGGGAGCAAGCCTGTAATTACAGTCTGGTCCCAACCACATGGTTCTGCAGCTAGAAAGTGGGGGAAATGTCTTACATTTTCTGATGCCCTAACAAAATACCTGAGACTGAGTAATTTACCAAAAACAGAGGTTTATTTGGTTCTGGAGGCTTGGAAGTCGAAGAGCATGGTGCTGCCATCTGAATAGGGCCTTTGTGCTATATCATAACATGGCAGAAGGCAGAAGGGAGAGAGTGAGAACAAGAGTCACTCTGGTGATGCCTAACTCACTCCCACAGTAACAATACTAATTTGTTCACCTCTTATGAGGCCCCACCTCTCAACACTATTGCATTTGGAGATTAAGTTTCCAATGCATGATCTCTTGGTAACACGCTCAAATCATATCCTAGCAGTATCATACAACAACCAAGGAAATCCCTTGATCCCACCCCACTGTTACTCTTTTGCTTCTGAATCTCATCTCTGTGCTTGCCTTGAGTAAACCTCTCTTGGTGGAACATATCCTTCAATAAGCGTCCTGAAACACAGTGCCAGTGGAGTCAATATTTTGAAACTAAGCATATCTGAAAATATCTTTCTTTGCTTCCCTCACAACTGTTTTTTCATTTGGGCCTAAAATTGGAGTCTGGAAATTATCGACCCTTGGAATTTTGCCTCCAAACTTCCAGTGTTGCTGTTAAGAAGTCCAATAGCCCTCTGATGCTTAGCTCTTTATGTGAGACCACTTTGTTACTCCTGGAAATCTTTGAATTCTAAAATTTCACATTGACTGATTTCTTTTTTGTTTGGCTGGTTGGTAGTTGTTGTTTCTTTCCCATTCATTTTAGGAGAGGCTTCAGTGGGCTTTATATGTCTTTTATTTTTGAGAAATTTTTAATTTAGGGTGCTGGAGATTTCGCACATACCGGGCAAACACCAAACACCTACCACTGAGCTACGCAGTCCCACCCCTATTACTACTTCATTTTCTCTGTTCTCTCTGAAAATTCTACAGTCCTCTCCTGGGTTGATGCTCTCATTTCCTTATGTTTTTCATTCACATTGTTAATCTCTTGACTTTTTTCTTCTGTTTATTCTGATGTTTTCTTAACCGTCTCCTCTGTTTAATTTTTTACTTTTGCTCTCATATTTTTCTATTTCCAAGACATTCCTTTTGTTTCCTAAATATTCCTTCTATGGAGAATCCTGTAGTTTCTTCTCAGATCTCAAAGTACATTTACTAACTGCAGTGGGTTTTGCTAAGTGTTTTGTCCTGCTCCTTGCATGGTCATGGTTTCCCAGCTTTTCTCTCCTTGGGGCCTGTGTTACATACACCACCCAAAGATGGCCCCCATGATGGTTTTTTTTTTTTTTTTTCCACAGCAGGCTGCAAACATTAGCACAAAGCCCACCAGCCAGTGCTGAGCTCAACTTATTACACATTCAGTTGCTTTAAATATATCCTGAAGCCAGGCACAGTGGTGCATGCCTGCAATCCCAGCATTTTGGGAGGCTGAGACAGGAGAATCGCGAGTTCAAAGCCAGCATCAGCAATGGCAAGGCGCTAAGCAACTCAGTGAGACCCTGTCTAAAAATAAAAATAAGCCAGGCACGGTGGCTCACCCTTGTAATCCCAGCACTTTGGGAGGCTGAGACAGGAGAATTGCGAGTTCAAAGCCAGCATCAGCAATGGCAAGGCGCTAAGCAACGCAGTGAGACCCTTCTCTACATAAAACACAAAATAGAGCTGGGGAAGTGACTCAGCGGTCAAGTACCCCTGAGTTTAATCCCTGGTACCAAAAATAAATAAATAAATCCCGAATAAGCATATGTTTAGACATTTAGAGCCTGTCAGCTTTGCATACCTTGCAAAAATACATCCAACATCTGCCAGCCATAGATAAGATAAACCCCAGGGTTATAAAGCCCCCCAACTGTTGCACTGCAGAACTCTCTGATCCAGAGCCTTCCCGTCTTGCTACCAAGTGATGTTCCCTAGACACCTAAGCCCCCTCTCTGATTACCTTCTACCCTGAGTACTCCCAGGTCCTCCTCCCTTCAGTGTCCCTGTAAGGTCTCCTGCTGAAAGGATGTTCTCTTCTTTGTGTTCCTGTCCTAACTCTGCACTATAAAATGTGTGTGCTGGGCATGGTGGTAAACACCTGTAGCCCTAGCGGTGGGTGAGGCAGGAGGATTGTGAATTCAAAGCCAGCCTCAGCAACTTAGTGAGGCCCTAAGCAACTTAGTGAGACCCTGTCTAAAAATAAAAATAAGCCAGGCACAGTGGCTCACTCTTGTAATCCCAGCACTTTGGGAGGCTGAGACAGGAGAATTGCGAGTTCTAAGCCAGCCTCAGCAATGGCGAGGCGCTAAGCAACTCAGTGAGACCCTGTCTCTACATAAAACACAAAATAGGGCTGGGGATGTGGCTCAGTGGATGAGTGCCCCTGAGTTCAATCCCTGGTACCAAAAATAAAAAATAAATAATAAATAATAAAAAGGTCTGGGGATGTGGCTCAGTGGTAAAGTGCTCTGGGTTCAATCCTCAGCACCCTCTCCCCCCAAAAAATCTTACTGTGAGATACTGCCACCTCGTGACCCTGTCATCTTCCTTAGTGAGCCCCAAATCCTCAAACTCACCACATCTACCCAAGAGATGGGGGCTTTCCTCAAACGTCAGGGCTAGCCATTCACATGTCAATGTGGGGCTCTGGGAAGCTGCCTAGAATGCTCTGGGTATGGGTTTTGTCCACTGTGAGTTTCTCTGAGATGATTTGGTGGGACTTGGACTCCTGGCTGTCAGTATCTGCGGATCTTGTATTTTGATCATTTTCTCCTGAGAAAACTCGATCTTCCTGAGGGTTCCAAGCCTGGTTGTCACTCTGGATGCCAATGGAGGAAAGGACTTTACCCTTAAAGGTGGGACAGGTACAACAAGCCTGCCAGTCCACAGTGGGACTGAGATTCCACAGCCTCAGGTCAACAGCCAGGCCCCGCTGGACTGAGGAAGTACCAAGCATAGGGGTGGAGGTTGGTAGTGCTGTACAGAAAACAGGAGAATTAAATAAATATTCACCTCCCGAATGTTGAAACCTCCCCCACCCTTGCCCAGATGTCTGCTTGTTCACAAAACAGGAGACTGCAAACCTTGTCTACAGAAAGCCAGAGAGTAATCACTGTAAGCCATACAGTCCATGTCAGCTACTCAACTCTGCCATCATGCTGTAAAGCAACCATTGATAATATGTAAATGAAGGGGCATACTGTATTCAAAAAAATTATTTAAGAATGCTAAAATTTAGGGGCTAGGGATATAGCTCAGTTGGTAGAGTGCTTGCCTTGAATGCACAAGGCCCTAGGTTCAATTCCCAGCACCACCAAAAAAGAAAAAGAATGCTAAAATTTAAACATCATTTTATTTTCGCATGCCATAATGTTTTTCAACTATTGAAAAAAGTAAAATTCTTAGATCGCTGGCTGTACAAACAGGTAGCAAACTGCAATTGTCCCAGCAATACCTGTCCTACATCATCCTGGAGAGCTCATTGTCAAAGGCCTCTGAGCCTTTCTTAAGCTTCCCAGCACCAATCTTTGTCTGTAGGTTAAAGAGTTACTTTTTCTTTCTTCCTCATGCAGCCTCCTCTATGTGCCATGGAAATTTAGACATTTATGAATTGCCTTGGAATGGAAAAGGTAGTCACAGCAATTCTAAGAGTTTCTGCCAAGTTCTACCCTGGGTAGAACAAGTTGTTGATTGTTTCATTGCCCTGAGTTTTAACCAAAGTGATAAATAAGTCCAGTGGGAGGAGACATCGGGAAAGGTGGAGGCCTCGAGACAGAGGCCTCCAGCTTACCCCAATCAGAGCAATAAAAACTCTTCTCAGTACATCAGTCCTTGGCTGGCCACAGCTTCAAATGATCAAAGAAAGAAATGCCACCTCTCAGCTGCAAGGACAGAATTGGGGTCTCCAATAAAAAAAGAACTGCTTCTGGCCACTTGCAAATGTGTATTTCAGAGCAAGTCAGTGATCAAGCTAAGCTTTGATGTCTTAATCTCTTAATTGCTAATTGTCCCTACCAAATTAGGTACTCGCTTAGATTAATACAATAACATAAAAAGTCCCAGGATAGGCGTGTGGTTCAGTGGTAGAACAGGTGTCCAGCATGTACAAAGTCCTGGGTTTGATTTCAGCATCACAAAATAAATAAACAAATAATTATAAAAGTCCCTGTCCTGTCAAGGGTGCTCAGCAAGTGGAAGATATCATTCTAATTTATCTAGACAAGGAAACTCAGAGAAGTTTAAGGAAGCATGCAAAGGACACACAGCATATTCCAGGTGGAAGCAGAAATACAACGTATTTTCTTGTATTTCTATTTAATATTCTTTCTTCTACCCATACTGCTGGGAGAGGAAGCCTTTGTTCTTTTTTACTGCATTTGACATACTAAAGTAGGGATACTGTCAGGGCTGTCATATATCAGGAAATAAAGTTTCCCTTTCTGACAACCCCTGCCCCTGGCCTGGTGACAGAGTCTCTTCTTTCAAGGTCAGACGCTGGGCACAGTTGACCTCTCTGCAGCTTAGGTATAAGGATTGGTAGGTTTCCCTCCTCGTTCCCACTTCTCCTCCCTGGTCACCCTGCCCTATCCTTGCCACCTCCTGACGCCGGCTGTCTTTCCTGGGCAAGGCTTCTCCGCCTGGACAGTTACAAAGATTCTTTGTAATATGTTTACAAAAGGAAGGGTGAGAGCCTGGGTCTGGATGTACTCGAGCCACACGGGCCCACCAGCCCTGTTTACAGAAGGAAAGAGGGAGCCAGGACAGATGACCCTGTTGCTGAGGGGCCAGGATTAAACACATCCCCAAAGTCCAGAGCCCGGTGCCTCAGCCTCCTCGTTTCTGGGCTGCACTATCAGGAGCTGTGCAGAGGCGTCTGTTTACTCTGCTGGGCGAAAGACGTTTACACAAGGAGGGTGTCAGCAGCAGCCATCTGGCTATTCTCGGGCTAAGAGCAGAGCATTTGCAGGTCAGGCCTCCTCTGATCTCCTGTCCCAGCCAGCACCGTGTCTGAGATCCTCATTTCTTCTTTGAGAGTGAATGTTGACAATATAGGGGAAAT
The DNA here is from genome assembly GCA_004024805.1 of Geosciurus inauris. Classification (NCBI taxonomy): domain Eukaryota; kingdom Metazoa; phylum Chordata; class Mammalia; order Rodentia; family Sciuridae; genus Geosciurus; species Geosciurus inauris. The sequence continues at coordinate 57,826 of PVHX01010792.1, read as the reverse complement.
GGTTTTGTTTTCTTTTAAATCCTATTTTTGCATTTTCCCCCATTTAATTCTTAACAAAATCAAAAAAAGAAAAACCGTGTAGGTTGTTTCCATGTTTTAATTTGCAAGGTGTTAACAAAGGCAGTTTTCTGTGCTTAAAGAATGGTAAGATGGAGGCTGGGGATATAGCTCCGTTGGTAGAGAGCTTCCCTCGCATGCCCAAGGCCCTGGGTTCAATCCCCAGCACCACCAAAAAAAAAAGAATGGTAAGGTGGGCTGGGGCTGCAGCCCTGGGATGAAGGGTTTGCCTGGTGCTTGATGCTTGATCCCCAGCACCAAGTAGTACCTATAAAGTGCATTGCCATTTGCATGATTTTATATGATCCTCACAAGGGCTGGGTAGGTAACTATCACCAAAATCAATCCTAATTTATAGACGAGGAGCAATGACAGAGAAGTCAAGTCACTTCACAGAACCACACATGCAACAAGAGGCTAAGGCAGAAAGTGACTCCGGATTTTATGCTTCTTTCCATTCTGTCATCCTCCCTCCCCGTTTGGCTAAAAGCAAGGCAAGCAGAGAGGCTCTTCCCACAGTACCCACCTTGGAGATAGCTCTTGGGAGAAGAGCCTCACATTTCAGGGATGGGGCGAAAGCCAAGCTGGTGAGCCAGAAGGGCGCCATCCAGGGTCCTGGGATCCATCTGTGAATACCACCACAGGGGCATTCCTTCCAGGCCAGATGAACCGTTCTATGGAGAGACTGAGATCCAATCTTGTGAAATTGCAGGTGATATAGAGCATCCTGCCAACCAGCTGAAATCACAGAGGCAAGGGAATCAGTGTGTTATAGAATCATAAAAATTTCCTTCCAAGTCTTGTTCCCGTCTCTCTGCATTCAAACCTACACACATCCACCTGTGGCCATTGCCTGAGTTCCAGCAGCTGCTTTAGCTACTTCTTCCTCTTATAACCCAAAACACCAAACTCACCCAATAGGCATCTTTCTACCTTCCTTTCCTTTCTCTATCTCTGTCCCCTGGAATCCAGCTCCACTTCCTAATTCACATTGCTTGGACCAGTGTGGCTAGTTAGAACTTCTCTGATCCCTCAAAGGCCTCAACACCCATAGTCCAACCACCAGACTCTCCCCTTTGTCCTGCCAAATCCTGGTTCTCCTCTCTTTCCCCAATTTCTCCTTCAATGATCACCTTTCTATAATAACAAGTGTGTTATGGTTTTTCAGTTTTCAGAGTACCTTTGCATACATGCATCTAGACATACATTCCCACACATCTTTTTCAAGATGCAAGATCTCTATGCATCTCGCCCCTAAATTATTTGTTCTGTCTTCCCTTTCAGCGTGCCTGAATTCTGCCTGTCACCATTCTTGTAACCAACCCACGTTCTGCTGTTTCATCACCTTCCTGATAAAATGCTATTTATAATCTTTCAAGTGCCCTTTTCACTGCAAAGGCCTCACTCCCTTCAAAATTCAGACTAGCCTTTTTTTTTTTTTTAAGTTGTGGATGGACACAATACCTTTATTTAATTAATTCATTTATATGTGGTACTGAGGATCAAACCCAGTGCCTCATATGTGCTAGACAAATGCTCTAACACTGAACTACAACTCCAGCCCACTAGCCTTTCTTCTTATTTTTCTTTTTTCCCTATTTATATTCAGAGACTGTCATAGATTGGTAAAATCACACCATTACCCCTGGAACCAGAAACTCTTGGGATCTTGTGGCAGGTAAATGACAGCTCAACCCATAGCCAACCCACCCCATGCTGCCTGAATGTGCTTGTGTTCGTCCTGTGCTGAGTTGCTTAGGGCCTCACTAAGTTGCTGAGGCTGGCTTTGAACTTGCGATCCTCCTGCTTCAGCCTCCTGAGCTGCTGGGATTTCAGGCGTGTACCACCACACCCGGTTCCTCTTTCCTTATAAATTACTCGAATGTTCAGAAAATGTTATGGATTGGTCCATCAGCTCTCTATATTCCAGCCCAATTCTGACATGTGCTTCTTGTCCTCTGCTATTTTGGGTATGCCAGAGGCAAAATTGGTGAGACATTGATATAAGTGACTCCTCATTTCTTTGTGATTGAAACCCGAGGGCCGGGGTTGAGGCTCAGCGGTAGAGCACTTGCCTAGGATGTGTGAGGCATGGGGTTCAATCCTCAGCACCACATAAAAAATAGATAAATGAATAAAGTTATAAAAAATATTTTTTTAAAAAAAGGAGAGAAACCCCAACGTTCAGAGAAGACCTTGTAGATTGCTATCAGGAGCAGAAGGAGGGTTCCAGCTCCTGGATGACGAACAGCAGGATAAAAGTCCTGTCTGTGTCAGTCCTAAATTGAACTAGTGTACTAGACAAATGCCTAAATTAAAACATCAAGCACAGGGAAAGGTAGGATTCCAGAAACAGGGACTAAGGAACAAGGCGAAGGGAGACCTGGTCTCTCAAACCAAACAGAAGTTCAAATATGGACCTGGTGCTGCGGGTGAGGAGCAGCTCCCCTGTGGGTGGATCAATGGTCCCGGCTGAGAGGACCCAAGTAGAACTTGCCTTTCTCCTCCCTCTGGATCACCTTTCTGTAGTCCAGCAGAAGAAATGGCACCCTGAGCCGGGTGTGGTGGTGCACGCCTGTAATCCCAGCACTTTGGGAGGTTGAGGCAGGAAAATCATGAGTTCAAAGCCAGCCTCAGCAACAGTGAGGCGCTAAACAACTCAGTGAGACCCTGTCTCTACATAAAACACAAAATAGGGCTGGGGATGTGGCTCAGTGGTTGAGTACCCCAGAGTTTAATTCCTGGTACCAAAAATAATAGAAATGGCACCCTGGTCCAAAACCATGATTTGCCAGATCTGATATTCTGTCATTATGATGGATCTTTTTCTAATTGTGCACATATATTCTGAAAACAAACAAACAAATGTATCCTTCGCTGGGCATGGTGGCAAGGGACTGTAATCCCAGAAGCTTGGGAGGCTCGAGCAAAGAGAATTGCAAGTTCAAAGTCAAAAATTTAGTGAGGCCATAAGCAACCTAGGAAGACCCTGTCTCAAAATAAAAAAATAAAAAGGCTGGAGATGTGGCTCAGTGGTTGAGCGCCCCTGGGTTCAATCCTTAGTACTAAAAAGAAAAAAAAAAAGTGTATCCTCAAAACAGCTAGACTGATTGTTGATTGCTTTTTTTTTTTTTTAATACTGGAAATTGGACCCAGGGGCACTCAACCACAGAGGCACATTCCCAGCCCTTTTTATTTTTTATATTGAGACAGAGTCTCACTAAGTTGCTTAGGCCTCACTAAATTGCTGAGGCTGGGACTTGGACTTGTGATCCTCCTGCCTTAGCCTCCAGAGCCGTTAAGATTACAGTTCTTGGAAACAGCTAGATTTTTTAATATATGATTCATTAGAGATTAATGGGTTACACTCCTCATCCTGTCCAGGCTCCGTTCAGCATCAAAGAACCTCAGACTGATAGATGCATCTTCCACTGAGCTACAAGCCACAGCCCTGATAAATGCACCTTAAAGGATCATCAAGTGTCCCTTTTTTTCTGATACAACATTTCCAACCAGAGAGGACTACTCTCTTTGACCATCTTTGAAACTCTCTCTCCCAAAGGCAAAGTTTTTTTTCTTGTATTTCACAAAGATTTTCTTTACACAGAGCCAGCATTGACATTCCAGAGGCTAGAGGTCTACACACATCTTTGCTCTGCCTGCTACAGTCACAAAGAAGAAATCTATTTTCTTTTCCACATGTAGATGCAAGAGTCATACTCTGTTCTGAGCCAAATTGTGCCTCTCGCTCAAATTCTCATGTTGAAGTCCTAACCCCCATACCTCAAAATGTGTTTATATTTGGAGATATGGCCTTTTTTAAAGATGGCCTAATGACTTTTTAAAGTCATTAAGTTAGCCAGGCACAGTGGCACACACCTGTAATCCCAGCACTTTGGGAGGCTGAGACAGGAGAATCACAAGTTCAAAGTCAGCCTCAGCAACAGCGAGGCGCTAAGTAACTCAGTGAGACCCTGTCTCTACATAAAACACAAAATAGGGCTGAGGATGTGGCTCAGTGGTCAAGTGCTCCTGAATTCAATCCCGGTACCAAAAAAAAAAAAGAAGTCGTTAAGTTAAAAGGAGACCATTAAGGTGGACCCTAGTCCCACATAAAAGGTATCCTCACAAGAAGAGATCAGGACACACACACAAACACACACACACACACACACAGAGGAAAGACCATGTGAAGGCCCAAATTGAAGATGGCTATTAAAAGCCAAGCAGTGAAGCTTTCCTTGGACCCCACCTTGACCTTGGACTTCCGGCCTCTGAAATTATGAGAAAGTAAATTTCTGTTTAAGTCCCCACTGTTTGTGGCACTTTGTTATAGTGTTTCTAGCAAATAACATGGGCACCCTCCCAAAGTCCTCAGCTTAAGCACACCCCACTCCTCTCACTGAGGCCAAGGAGGTTTCTTTGTCTTTCCCCACATTGGCAACTCTCACCCAGCTACATTCCAATTTGTTCCAGGGCCCAGGAGGTGAAGCCCTGCATTCAGGTGACATGACTATTAATGAGAGAATTTACACATCTCTATCAGACTCTGTGCTGCTGTTCAGGGACTCTGAGATTTTTTTTTTAACTTTTATTGAATCACACTCTTGAAACTTTGAGTTTGTGGCACCCCCTCCTCCACAGAAAATCTTAATTAAGCTTCTCCAAAACTCTGCGCCTTGACTGATCTTAGGACTATCAGCAAAAGAGTCTCTATAAAAGAGTTTAATGTAGTTAAAGTCTCTATTTCCTGTTGCTCTGTCTTGCTTAGCCACTGGCTTGAAAGAGATCAGCACTCCAGGTGCTGAATGCCCCTTTACTAGTTTTTTCACAAACATTTATGGACTACCTAGTGCAGTAACAATATAATAGGTTATAGAAGTATGTTTGCAAATGCAAAGTGTGGTAGGAAAGACAGGTCCTTAACAAGGCCTCTGGCCTTGAGCCTGAGCTTCATAGAGATGTTTACATTTCAAAGAGATGAGAAGATGTTACTAATTGGGCTCCAGGGTAGCAGCTGGCAAGGGGAGGGAAGAAAGGGGAGAAGAAACTCTCCCCTTCTAAGATGCTGTCCTTGAAGGGTTAACTTGCCCAGAACATTGAAAGATAAAGCTGCTCTTGTGTGAACTTCTGCAGACTGTGAACTTCTTAGCCTCTCCTCTTACACACTGGGTATAAAGTTCTGAAACTGCCGGAACTTGGGGTTCAGAGGGATTGATTGTTTACAGCAAAAGCTTTGCCCTCTGAACCTGGCTGCAGCCAAATAAACCCCGGTGTCCTGCCTTGTCTGTCCCTACTATACAAGCTTAGAGTCTCTCTCTCTCTTTTTAAATTTGGTTCTGAGGATTGAACCACTGAGCTACAATCCATGGCCATTTTATTTTACTTTTTTATCTTAAGTCGGAGTTTTGTTAAGTTGCTAGGGGTCTCACTAAGTTGCTGGGACTGGCCTAGAACTTGTGATCCTCCTGCCTCAGTTCCTGAAGTGATGAGGTTACAGACATGCCCCATGATAACTGGCAAGCTTAGAGTTTTAATTTGCTTTCTGTTGCTATAACAGAACACTTGAGACCAGGTAATTTATAAAGAATATAAGTTTATTTGTTCTAAAGTTCTAGAGGCTAGGAGGTCTAAGAGCATGGTATTGGCATCTGGGGAGGGCCTTCCTGCTGCATAATCACATGCAAAGCAAGTATATCAGCTCAGATCTTCCTTTTCTCATAAAGCCACTAATGCCCTGATGGAACCCCACACTCATGACCTTTTTTAATCCTAATTACCTCCCCCACACCCTTCTTCCAATGACCATTAACATACAAATTTGGGAAATAAGTCTCTAACACGTGAACTTTGGGGGGATACCTTCAAACCAAAGCAAAGCCCACGAAGAACTCCAGGCTTTGTTCACTAATATAGCCACCAAAAAATCATGTCCCCTACCTAGAGTAATTTCATAGTCATTTTTTCTAGACTGATGCCCGTCTGGAGCTTTCTAGCATAAGGCCACCCTCACAAAGATTTGAGACCCAAAATCACATGATCTGAATAGACCAAAGGCTCTCCAGCTAAATTTAGCTCTTAGTACATAACAGAAGCAAATACAGATTCTCTCTGTGGGCTTTACCATGAGTCCAGGGCTCAGTGAGCTCTCACAAAGAGAACACCAAGGAGCTTAAAAAATACATCAAGAGATTCAAGAGGAAACACATCCTCAGGGTCCCTAGTGTGTTGGCAACACAGTCAATCTGCTTCCCTTCAGTATTAACTCCACCAGTTTTTGCAATACACAGTAAAATTTGAGAGCCTGTGGTTTCTAGTATGCCCTTCAGGAACTTCTGTTGGTTCAGGGCAACTTGCCAGTCTTGAAGCAAGGTATCTCTTTGTAACTGTAAATCATTATGTTTCATAATTCTTTCCACACTTTTACCTTTGAGTTCTCTCAAAACTCTTGGGCAGATGCCACCCAAGTTCATTAGCTGAGTTTGTTTGCAAACAGGTCTAGAACCTCCGGGTTACCAAGAGAATTTCCTGTACTCGCTAGAACTATTTGTGGGATAGCAACCTTATTTCTTGGAATCTATCCTTAGGAAACTGTCAGAGATGTCTTTTAAAGCATCTTGTTGTTGGGCACAGTGGCATACGCCTGTAATCCCAGTGACCCAAGAGGCTGAGGCAAGTTCGAGGCCAGCCTCAGCAACTTAGCAAGACCCTAAGCAACTCACCAAGACTTTTAGGTACTATATAGCAGTGAGCCATGAAATGCAGGCAAGGTCACAAGAGCTCTTTAAATTACTTTAGGGTCTGCTTTAAATTACTTCTAAAGTAGACAAGAAAGCAAATGATGGTAGTTAATTTGTAGAAAATAAATGGAAGCAAGGGAGCTAGTTGGAAATCACGTCAAGAGAAAAGAATTAATGAGACTCTTAACAGAATCCACTGAGGTTGATGTGAAGTTAGGAATTATGGCTCTAAGTGTCTCCAATTGTCTGGGAAGGAAGATTCTTTTAGTAGCACAGGTGCACTAGGGTAACTTCTAACTGGCTACTGACCCCAGTGCCCCCATTAACATATGATTGGCTTGTAGATGAAGCCACTCCTAAATAGGACAGCCACCATGACAGTTCCAGAGAGGACCAACTAAGGTCAAAAATTCCACAGCCCAATATGAAGAAGGAGTTGAACACCTGATTGGCAAAGAGTACAGAAGATGGCCCCCGATTCTCCTAGTAAACATCAAACAGTAAGAAAATTGGGGGGGGGCTGGGATTATGGCACAGTGGTAGCGTGCTCGCCTAGCGCGCATAAGGCACTGGGTTCGATCCTCAGCACCACATAAAAATAAAATAAAGATATTCTGTCACCTACAACTAAAAAATAAATATTTTTTTAAAAAAAGAAAGAAAATTGGGGGATAGCATTGTCGTTCTCTGCACAGAGACAGCCCCTCCCCCTCGTACTCTCTGCTTAAGCTTCATTTTTCTTTTATTTTAGTTTCACCTAACTTTCACTTATAATAAAGTTCTCTTGCATGGCTTTTGGTGTCTGACTTCAAATTTTCTATTGTCAGAACACAAGAACCGACGTTTGGAGTTTCAGCTCCCTGCTTTCCTGTGACAGAGACCCTGTCTCAAAATAACAAATAAAAAGGACTCAGGATGTGGCTCAGTGGCTAAGTGCCCCTGGGTTCAATCCCTGGTACCAAAAAAAAAACTCTTGTAATGCACAGATATGTGCTGATGTTCTCATAGCACCACTTGAAATTGTCTCACTTGATACTTCACAGGATTATTGCCTTCGCCCCCCGCCCCCCATGGATCTAAGGTCCCATCAGTGTTTGCCGTATGCCAAGCACTTTGCTGGGGCACTTTATATACATCAGTTCATTTAATTCTAAGACCTTTCAATGTCAATAGACTGATCACCATAATCAATAATTATGAATTATTAATTACCACAATGTGATGATTTAGATATGAGGTGTCCCCCAAAAGCTCACGTGTGAGACAATGCAAGAAAGTTTAAAGGTGAAATGGTTGATATGAGACAACCTAATCAGTGCACTACTCTACTTGAATGGAGTAACCGCATGGTAACAGCACACAGGTAGGGTGTGATTGGAGAGACCACAGGTAGGTGTGTGGGGAGATACCCTTGGGGCATTTATTTTGTCCCCTGCGAGTACAGCCCCCTCTGTGCTTCCCTGTTACCAAGTCCTCAGCTGTTTCCCTCCTCTACACTCTTCTGCCTTGTTCTGCCTCATCTTGGCCCCAGAGCACCCAAATCAGCCATCTGTGGACTGAAATTTCTGGAACGGTGAGCCCCAAATAAATTTTTCATCCTCTGTGTCATTCTTATTGGTTCTTTTTGTCACAGAAACGACAAAGCTGACTAAAACCCACCATTTTATACATGAAGAAACTGAAGTCATTCCAAAGAATAGGCAGTATCTCTGAAAAAAGATACTTGTCCAGTGTGGCAAACATGTTCATTAATCTACTTAAATTGGTGCCCCTTACATATGTGTAAGCCAGAGGTTGGGCACATTTTATGTACAAAGAAGTGACTTTGTGTGTGTGAGTGTGTGGTATTGGGGCTTAAATGCAGGGCCTTGTACTTGCTAGGCGAGTGCTTTTCCACTGAGCCCCAAAGAAGTGACCTATTCAATTATTTTTGGTGGAAAGGAGCCAAACACTTCAAACAAAGGATTACATCATATTTTTGACAATATGTTGTTGGTTTCCCATGATATGTCTTCACATAGGACAGCTATTCTGCCCCATTGGTCATTTGAAACAGAGTACATTTCCTCAAAATAAAATGACAGCTTAGCACTATAAAATACTTTGAAAAATGCATTTCTTATCTTACATATTGTCTGTGTATGTAATATTTTGTTCAGTTGCCCATTTAGTAGAAGTAACTTTCATAGCAGTTATGCCATTTTCACAATAAATTTTAAAAGATTTTCAAATGTTCTAATCATTCACCTATTACTTTTTTCAAAAGAATAGCCCTCTAAGGGCTGAGGATGTAATTCAGTGGTAGATTGTTTGTCAGGCATGCACAAGGCCCTGGGCTGGAGCCTCAGTACAGCAAAACAAAAACAAAAACAAAATACACAAACACGCAATAATTATTTCAAAGTTACCATAAGCAGTATATTTGTTGCTCAATTTAGATATTTATTTTTTATCCCACATCTGGAACAATAAGATAAAAAGTGTTAAGCTGAGACTGGTATTTCCAATTTAATATTTCCTTTCTTTTTTTTTTAAATATTTTTTTAGTTGTAGATGGACACAATGTCTTTATTTTATTGCTTTGTATGTGGTGCTGAGGATCGAACCCAGGGCCTCACGCATGCAAGGCAAGCGCTCTACCGCTGAGCTACAATCCCAGCCCTTCCTTTCTTTTTTTAACATTTTTTTTTTTAGTTGCCAATGGGTCTTTATTTTTTATTTATTTATATGTGGTGCTGAGAATCAAACCCAGTGCCTCACACGTGGGAGGCAAGTGCTCTACCACTGAGCCACAACCCCAGCCCTAATATTTCCTTTCTTTATAGAGAAGTTTATGTCTTTTTTCCCCTAAGGGGGGAAAAAAAGAGAAGTTTATGGGTTTCTGCTTTTCTTTCTTCTTCCTTCTCCTTCTCCTTCTCCTCCTCTTCCTCTTCCTCCTCCTCCTTCTATTCCTCCTCCTCTTCCTCCCTCCCCCTTCTCCTTCTTCTAAGCTGGAAATTCCAATTCTTCTTTGTTTCTTATGGTTTGTGAAGAACATGTTCCCTATCTTTGGAAAAGAGGAAAGAATAACAGAAATGTGATCTACCAACCTGTACCCCCCCAACCCTGTCCCTCATCACACACACCTAACAGGTGTTCCAGGAAGGCTCTTTTCAGCCAAAGCCATATTACCACAGTGCAAATCAATATTTGAATAGCACTTATCAGCAGCTTTCACAGGCGTTAGCTCATCATGTCCTGGGTGATAGACAGGGGACTACAACATTGTTCAGTTTGTTGTTTTAGTAACCTACTGCAGCTGGGCAAAAGGAAATGATAGGGAAGGATTACACAGTCAGGCAGTGTCGACTCAGACCTGTCTGAGGTTTCTTCGCCCTGGACTTTTTCTCTGTCCAGATCATGCATTGCTGGAACCTTCTGTGACCTGCTTTTTCTTGCTCCAGCTATCCACCTTTCCTGTGGAGTATGAAGCTTCCTGCAAGCAGGGCCAGTGGACATTCACAGATTCCATGTGAGTCACTACCAACCCCAAGGTGCTGAGGGCCATAAAAAAGTGCTGGGAAATTTGATTCTGGTCTAAGATTAAGAGGCCAAGAATTGAGAACAACCAGCTGCATCTGTCAACATTCAGGGCCAATTTCCTTCACTGAGAATCTCTTAAACTCACTTCCAGAATGCACAGAGAATTTCCTCATGCAACTTGAAGAAAAAGACTCTATTCTTAGAAAGGGAAGGAATTGCAGCCCAAAAATTCCATCTCTTTCCAAGAGGAAAGGTAAGATAAGGTCAGCATCCCCTCATGGCAGATGACTCTCTGTTTACAGAAATCCCTTAAGGGACTTTGTTTAATAGAGAGGGCCCCTCCTCAAGGACCTCTTTAGACAGGAAGTAGAAGTTGGGCCACTCATTTGCATATTATCTGCACTCAATAAAACTCCTTTTCCTGGAGCAGGAAAAGGCACAGGTCACCTGTTTAGATGGGCAATCTAAGCAGATAAAAAGTCCAGAATGAGGAAACCTCAGCCTGGTCTCAGTCAACACTGTCTGAATATTTAATCTGCCCACCACTTCATCTTGCACCACTGCAATAGGTCACTAAAAAATACAGAGGGAGTGCATGTGTGTATGTGTTTATGTGCCCTATGAAAATGCGCACCTGGTTTGTTTGCTAAGTACTATTATTTATTTATTCATTTATTTATTTTTTGTGGTACTGGGAATCCAACCTAGGTCCTTGCTCACTTTAGGCAAGCCCTCTACCACTAAACCACATCCCCCAGCCCTGCTGAGTACTATTTAAAATGTGAGAAATTTTATCTAAAAATCTGAGAGTTTTTTTTGTTGTTGTTTTTGTTTTTTGCTTCGAAAAAATCTGACCATGGTAATTCCAAGATCATACTCTGCCTGGCAACACTAATTTGAAGAGCAAAGGCCTCCCTTGGCCAGGTCAAGTGCTGAACAAATAAGCAGCTCCCCAGGGTTCCACCTTGCCCCAGGGAACAAGTGAATTTATCCCAGCCACTGACAGCCTGGTTTCGGTGGGCCTTCAGGGAGTAGGGTGGGGAAGGCTGACAAAAAGAATTCACCACTCAGTAGAATAAAAGCTCCAAAAGATTGTTAGGATCCTGGAGGAAAGGAGAGGCGAGGAAGGAATTGGAGGAAACCCAGGGCTTGAAAGGAGGGTGGGGAGGGCAAGCATTAGAGAGCTGACTAGGGATAGATTCCTTATGGCTCAGAAACTTAAAGATGCTGAATGTTTACCTTGAGGTTGATTCCAGTTCTGTGCTGTTATAATCTTCTTAGTATATTCAGAATCCAAAGATAAAATCTACCGTGCATGATAACCTAATTTTAGTGGACCTTTCAGGAAACCAAAAAGGGGGCTATTCCAAGCCAAAGGAAACAAAGAAGATGCAGAAATAACAGCAGGAGAAGCAGCTTCAACCCAGTCAACCTCCTGGGTTTTGAACAATGTGTAAAGTAATACAAATATGTATTTATATTTGAAAATACATAGGAAAAGGATAAATTAAAGCCACTGTAGTTGTGTTAAGGTGGAGGGGTTATAGGTGATTATTTTTCTCCATTTTGCAAATTTCCTTTAATGACTCTGTAACTGATTTTCAGTTTTGGAGTATTTTTTATAAAGTTATCTCTCGGAGCAGTAGCAGTCATGCAACCAAGCAACTCAGTTCAGTATCTCCCACCAGCTTCTCTTGCAACGGAGAGGACAGTCACAACCACTGAAGCCCGTGGCACCTTTAGATGGGGCAGAACCTTATTTCTGATTCACCTTCCACCCCCAAGGTAAAGGTGAGGGTGCCAATTGTTGTAGGCTGGGAAAGCACCTTGAAGGCAAAATTGTCTGTGATCACTCTGAACACTCCTTTTAAACTGCTATAATGGCATATGCCACATAAGGAAAGAACAGAACTTTATAACTAGCTTGTTTGTGGAAAGATGTCCTTTGTCCACAGGCCAAGTTTTTTTAAACACCACCCACTCTATTGGCATACCTCTCCAGGGCCCTGAGAGAAGCTACCAGGGCAGCTTAGTGAAACCAGCCACCCCTGGCATCACTTTGATCTTTCTGTCTACACCCTTGCTTTAGCTCCTCTGCTACACACATACTAAGTATTATTATTGCTTGGTAATAACTATAATTACTACAAAGACTACCAGAAATGGAAAAGACGGGAGAAATCGAATTCTCATATGTTTGAGCTGGAGAATCTTTGTTTCAGGAAATGCCTGTACGACCCCCGCCCTCCATTCGTCCTCGCATTAACTGGAAACAGGCGCAGGGGAGCCCCCTCAATGCTGACAGCCTGATCACTCAGGGGCAGGGGCCAGGTCTAGCGCTCCAGGAACCGAGATGCAAAGTCCTCCCGCGCTCCTAGAGCGGACCAGGAAGCGCCGCGCGGTCCCGGAAGGCGAGGTGCTGACATACTTCCGGCCTTTGTGACTCATTGTGTCTGTGTGGAGGCGTCGGGAGGGCCTAGGTTCGTGTGCGGTGCCCTTCGGCCGGCCTGAGCCCCAGAGTCAGCTCCCCTTTCTCGCCCAGCGCCCCCAGGCTGCTCCCGGGGCACACGGTGAGACTTGGGGCCGGCCTCTGGGGAGGGCGGGCGGGCCGCAGGGGTGTGTGCGTGGGGTGGGCGCTCCAGCTGCGGCCCGGGGATCCCCTTCGGCAGCCCCGGCGGAACGTGAAGCGAGTCCCTGCCGCTGCCTCCTCCCCAGGCCCGGCCGTAGGAAGCGCTGGCTCCCGGGGAGACGCCTCCGCCCCACCCCTGGCTCCCAGCGAGGAGGGGTCAAGAGTTTCAGTGGCCGGGTCGCTCGGAGACCTGGGGAGAAGCCGTGTGAGGGCTCCTTCCGGGCCCTTAACTCGCAGTGTCGTCATTCTTACTTGACGTTTCTGAGGACGGGGTCGCTAGCGCACTGACCCCTGTCTGATTTTTTTTTTGCTCTCCGGTCGTCGCCATTTGCTTGGATAACGGTGAAGGGTATGGGGGTTCGCTCCCCCTCCCCTCTGGGTCCTTGAGGACCTTGAGGTGAAAGATGCGGAAGGCCGAGAGCTGGACACGTTTTGAGATGCCGCATACGTTTACAGATCACCTGCTTTTTACCCCTTCCCCACCCCCAACACTGAGCTGTGATTAAAGAGTATTTGAAGCCTGGTGGATAACGATCTAGTAGCTCTCTTCTAGCTTTATGGAATGCTTGAAAAGCTTTTAAAACTGAGTCGTCAGGTTAGGTAGATTTTTCAGTTCATACTGCTTGACTTGGAGTGGGTGAGGAGTGAAGAGAATTTGTGGAAATCACACAGCCAGTAGGAAACTGATTGGCTGAATGACCTTGGGTAAGACATCAGGTCTTAATTTTGTCATCTATGAAATTAGATTTTCTCAAAAGGTCCTTCCAACTTTGAAGTGATTTGATTTGGTCAACGGAATTGAAAAAATTCAGACACTCCCCCACTCTTTCCCCTCCCTTTCCTGCAGTGCCTTCAGTACACAAAAAGATACTTTCATTATAGAGAGTGGTTGTTACATGGACTGGAACCAAAGAAAGCATTTATTGTACCGGCCAGTGCTAGGCGGATTGGAGGCGGTCAATAAATACTTGTTGAATTGTGGAGAATTCATTGTAACCACATCAACAAAGCACTGTTAATATATATGCTGGCCAAATGTAGAGAAATAGCTTTATTAGGTAGGGAACCACAATGAAGATTTTTCCCCAGAATGTTTTCTCCAGGTTTTATATCCTCTCTGCATCTCTACTGTGAATTCTTGTTCATTATTTCAGGTAGTTTTTCGCCAATCTCAAGATGCAAACAGGGAGGCCAGCTACTTAGTACTATCATCTCTTGCTGATTCTCTGCTTGACCTAAGCATTTAACATTTTTCAAATATTTTATATTACCTCTAACTACAAGTAGATTAATGCCATACTAAATGTTACATTTTCATTCTGTGGTAGAATCAATTCTTTGAATACCTAGTTGTCTTTTAAGGGTAGCTTTTTCATCTTTTAAAGCATTTGATATCTCTGTTAAAAAGTGGGGTGGAGGAACAGTTTATTGAAACTTTGAAGACTGCCCTGGAAAAGATAACTGGGCTGTTGAGGAAACAGCCTTTGAAATAAACTGAGCTTATAACCCAAGATCTTTTTGTTGGAAAATTGTTTATTTTTATTCTGGGTGAAAATTGGTTGCTGGAGGTAATCTTATCTAAAGTGAATGGTGTGTCAGAATATTTTTCATCTCAGAGGGACTCCAAAGGTAGTTTTCTACTACTACCCCTTCTATCATTTGACTGATAAGAATACAGAATGCCAGACAAGGTAAATAACTCACCTAGAGGTGTGTGACTCCTTTGCAGGAGACTACATTTACTTTTTTGGACTGTGCTGCTTAGGAGTTCTCCCATTGCTAATCTTTTAAGCAGGCTGAAAATTGGAATATATAATTATATCTCTTAACTTTATTTTTTTAAAAATTAAAACTTCTCCAGGGCCTACTAGATGCCAGACACTGTTTTAAGTACTCTATATATGTTAACTCACTCAATCCTCACAGCTTTAATGGGACAAATGCCATTTTTTATGCCATTGTTACAGATGAGGAAACTGATGTGTAACAAGGTTAACATGCGTAAGATCAATTAGCAAATGGGGAAAAGCTAACAAACTCTTCCAAGTACCCTACAGGACAAATTTGAGGGCAAGATTGAATGCAGAATGGGCAAAAAATAGTAATATTTAAATTCAAGTGTTTAAAAAAAAAAAATTAATGCTTTGCAAGGAATCTTGCCAAGTGGCCTAAGTAGGAAAATACATAGTCTTAACAATAGTCTAGTTGAAGGAGAAGAAAAAAAAAACTATTATAGACAAAAGCAGCATAAGAAATTATACAGCAAATGCTGATGAAGACTTAGGTCCTTTAGAGGCTGAAGAGAAGAATGTATGCTTAGGTTATCTGGGGGACCTTTGAAGAAAAAACCACCCCTTCCACAGCTGTCAGAGCTCTTCTCTGGCCCAGAGTAGGAGCAGAGAAATGTTGAAGGTAGAGAAGACCTGTCCCAGTTGGGAACAGAGGGATTGGGATTATGCTCATTGTCCTTGTCTCCATCCCTTTGGGTCTCACGTCCTCCTCAGAGTCTCTTCCTATTGATTGCCAATGACTGGAGCAGTGTCCTGCTCCATAGCTGAAATAGGATAAAACTTTCACAGTAGAGCTTTCTGATGGCTGGTCTAGCTACCACACTAGTTCCACTACCTGGTTATCCCCACTTGCATCTCCAGCACCGTTCCCTCTTAGAGCCTCAGTCACACAGTGACCCAAGTGAAAATAGTGTATGGTAGAGGAGTCCTATTTCTGAGCAGTCGTTCTTCATTCTCACCGTCATAGGGTTTCATTTTAAAAAGGATCTATGTACCCAAAAGCCCTTCCTTACCCAACATGTAAAAATGGTTTAATAGCTTTGTACTTCAGGAGTCAGGCTTAATTTCAAACCCTGTCTCTGCCATTTACTTGCTGTACAACCCCAGGTGAGTTATTTAATGTCAGTAAACCTCAGTTGTATCATCAAATGAGGTGATGATTGTGGCCACTGCTTAAGATTGTATTGTGGTCAAGTGAAGTGCTTAATGTAATGCCTGGTATCTGGAAAGCACTTAGCAATGTTGGCTTTTACTATCAGAGCTACTAGAAGGTTCTTTTTTAAAAAATATTTTTTAGTTATAGATGGACTCAGTATCTTTATTTTGTTTATTTTTGTGTGGTGCTGAGAATCAAACCCAGTGCCTCACGTGTGCAAGGCAGGTGCTCTGCCACTGAGCCACAACCCCAGCCTCTAGAAAGTTCTTAAACAGTGTTGAGGAACAAGTGGTATTTTAGCTTGGCTTTGAAAAATAAGTAGAATTAGAAAGGCGGAGAGGTCTGGAAGGAAATTCCAACCTTTGAGTATGATTCGAGGAGATGGTGGCCAGAACACAGGGTATCAGCAAGACCTTCTAATTAGACTCATTTTGTTGGACATGGGAGGGGTTCTTTTTTTTTTTTCTTTTTTTTTTTTTAGTTGTAGGTGAACAGAATATCTTTATTTTATTTTTATGTGGTGCTGAGGATCAAACCCAGTGCCTCATGCATGCTAGGCGAGCATGCTACCACTGCACCATAACCCCAGCCCTGGGAGGGGTTCTTGGAGTGGAGAGAATGAGGGGAAATTGAGAACAGCTACTGGAGCACAGCGACTGCAAGGCTAGAGTTAGGAAGAATAATCTGAAAGGAAGGTAGCCAATAAATTGTGGGAAGGTAGGGAGCAAATGAAGACAGAACCAAGGGAAGAAGCTGGACTTGAGACTAGATCAAACAGTAAGTTCAACAGAGACTTCTCCCTAGTGCTGGGAGACTGGATGTTGGGAAGGAAGGAAGGAACCAAAGGTGATTCTGAGTGCTTGAAATATTAGCCAAATACCTCTAATATCCACTAATTGCTATTAATATCACTTATTGCCACACTATAGGCAGTAAGAGGGTAGAAGGGCAACTGGAATAGTTTTGGGTTGTTCTTACCCATCTGTACAGTTTAATCCATAACATATGTATAGAATCAAATCACCAGATTCTCTAGGAAATAGATACAAAGAAGAGTCACTGTCTTTGTCTTGGAGGTAGATGGGAGGTGACAGGAATTGCAACTCAAATGATGACAATTGCCTTAAAATAGAAACTACTAAGGATGTTCAAAGGAGGAAGATACCTTATTTAATTTGGGGTAACAGGAGAGATTTGTGCATGTTGAGCAATGAGTAAAAATTTGACCCATAGAGTTGGTACAGTGGGAGATAGTTTACAGCAGAAGAGTGAAGGTGAAAGATCACAGCCCATGCTTGGGGAGCACTGATGGGCCAGAGGCTAAACACAAGGGAGGTAAACTTGGAAGAGAAGAGTGGAGTGCGTTGTGAAGGTGGAAGCTCTTGAACACTGAATTGGTAGCAGTACAGCACAGATCTTGGTGTGTGTGTGTACTGGGACAGTAAGAAATTGGAGATAGAAAAGCTATATGGAGCCTGGGTCTTGATCTAGCTGAGATAGGGAGCCTGAATTAGGGTGGTAGAAAGTAATTCTGGGATGCACAGCAAGAGAATCATTCTGCTTTTCAGAGTGAATTGAAGAAACTAAGGCTTCTGGGAAACATTTTGCCTCCAGCTGGGTAAAAGCCAGCCAAAGGAATGATCTTGGGTATCTCCAGTCCCTGCTTTTTACAGAAATGTCCTATCTACTCTCCGTGCTCCAAGGAACCTCCTCCCAGATGCTTCTTTCTTGTACACTTGTCAGTTCTCAAGGCTCCCTAGCACTTGTGTTGAAACCTTGGAACATTCTGCTTTTTTATTATTTGCATAAAAGTGAGAATCATGTTTCTCATCCTTTTGTTCCTTTCAGATTTACAGAACACGTAGCAGATTATTTAGGAGTGGAATAATTACAGCTTTAAGGCCTTTAGAGGGAAAGCTGATCTGGAGTTGGAAAACCAACTGTTTATCCCAGCAGGGAGGGTGGGGTGCACAACAGGTCTTAAGGAATCAGTGGGAAGGGCCAGAAGGTGGTTTGTAATAAAATATTTACCAGTTCAAAAATCATTGAAGAAATTAATGAAGGACATAAAGATGAAGTAGAAAAACTAGTGTTGTGATATTTCTCAAATTAAAATAATAATCTTTGTGGTTAAAATAATCATCTCCAAACTTTGGTTGCCATATAGCAGTCCTCCTTTATCCTTGGAGAAGACATTCCAGAGGTGCCCCAAACCATGGGTAGTACTAAACCCTATATGTATGTTGTTTATATGATTTAATCCATGTTGGGTGTGGTAAGATGAACACCAAATAGAACAACTTACATGTTGCAATAAAGGTTGTTTTAAACTTAACGAATTGTTTATTTCTGTTAATTTTCCATTTAAGTTTTCAGACCACAGTTGACTGCAAGTAACTGAAAACACAAACAAAACAGCAGGGACCACTATACATTCTTATCAGTAGAAACCATAAAAATTACATACATGCACTGTCCTACCAATGTTTTGTATAACAAAATAAAATATATGAAATTGTGCTATTAAGTTACCCTAAAGCAATTTTTGTGTTCTTAATTGTACATGATCCTTTTCCCACCAAAATTATTATGTTTTAGGGCAAGCAGTGTAACTAAAAATACTTTTCTAAAGGCTGGAGATGTAGCTTAGTGACAGAGTGCTCCCCTAGCATGCTGAAGACCCTGGGTTTGATGCTTTGCTAGTTTAAGACTTTAATTTACAGGGATACAGCAGTTGGATGGTCTGTTTCCAAAACTTCAATTTGGTGCTTAGTTTTTTTTTTGTTTTTTGTTTTTTTCTTTTCTTTTCTTTTTTTTTTTTTTTTTTTTTTTTTTTTTTTTTTTTTTTTTTTTTTTTTTTTTTTTTTTTTTTTTTTTTTTGGTGTTTTTTTTTTTAATGTTATTGTACACCTTTATTTTAGCTATTTATGTGTGGTGCTAAGGATCGAACCCAGTGCCTCACATATGCTAAGCAAGCACTCTACCACTGAGCTACAGCGCCAGTATTGGCGCTAAGTTTTGATGGCTGTGGAGGTGAAAAAGATGCTTCAAAAAGGTTTATAGAGGTGGAAGAATCACGTCATTTGTTCAACTCAGTAACTCATGAACCACCATCCCTGATAAATATTTGTTATTGAAACTCAGGGAGTGCATTTTCATTTCCCATGGTCTTTACTCACCATACAAATTAATCAGAAGATTGGGCTTTATTTTTTTTTTTATAAGCTTAAGTCTGTAAGATTTTAAACAGGTTAGAAAGTAGTTCCAAGTTTTTAAAGAATGTACATACAAAAGTTTTTTCGGGGGGCTGGGATTGTGGCTCAGTGGTAGAGCGCTTGCCTCGCATGTGTGAGGCACTGGGTTCAATCCTCAGCACCACATAAAAATAAATAAAGATATTGTGCTCATCTACAACTAAAAAAAAAAATTTTTTTTTTTTTAAGTTTTTTCAGGGCTGGGGCTGTAGCTCAGTGGTAGAGCGCTTGCCTAGCATTCGTGAGGCACTGGGTTCAATCCTCAGCACCACATATAAATAATAATGAGTAAAATAAAGGTCCACCTAAAAAATATATATTTAAAAGAAAGTTTTTTCAGAGTACTTGGTATCATTTTTGGCAGTTAGAATTACATAATAGGAACACTTGTACATCTGTTCCCTTAATTGTTCTCACTGTACTTTTTTTTTTTAAGCCAGCTGCTTTCTCACTCACTGGTGACTTTTTAGATTGATCTTAGTTTTTACCTCCTAATCTGGCTAATACCTTGCTCTCCATAGAAGCTTAAACTGCCATTTTCTTATGTTTGCATCATGAGTATTTCCTCTAATTGTAGTCTCTGCAAGAATCTTTTTAAAGTTGCTGGTCTCTTTTATGAAGGCGAAGTTAAAGGTAGGTAGGATAGGGGCTGGGGTTGTAGCTCAGTGGTAGAGTGCCTCACACATGTGAGGCCCTGGGTTCAATCCTCAGCACCACATTAAAAAAATAAATAAAGGTATTGTATCCATCTACAACTAAAAAAGAAAAAAAGATAGGTTAATTGATTCACATAAAAGTAATAGAAATCACTAGATGATACACAAGCAAGTCCTTCAGCTTCGCCTTCCTGTTGGTTACACTGGGTACTCACCTGCTACCAAACATTATTTAAACTGTCCAAGACTCAGTTATGTCATCTGTCAAATGGTACTAATAGTTCAGCCTACCCGCTGGGGTTGTTATGGGAACAAAAGAAGATTGTGCATGTGCAGTGCTTAACCTGGTGCTTGGCACCCTGCTAACTCAGCCCTCTCCAGGCTAAGCACTGTTTACAGCATTTCATGACCTGCTGGCCACCTGGAGGGAAGTTGCCCTAACTCCAGGCAAACACCCTGGAGGTGGAGGTTGCCTGTTTGAGTTTCCTATTTGCAGTATTTGCAGACCTTTATATATGGAGTGACAGTGCAGACAGTGTGGCTTTGTGGGGGTGGGTGGTCATTGTTTTTTAACTAGGGATGGAACCCATGGATGGTTTTTTACCACTGAGTTACATCCGCAGCCCTAATTATTTTTTTTATTTTGAAACAGGATCTTTTTAAGTTGCTGAGGCTGGCCCTTAATTCAGAATCCTCCTGCTTCAGTCTCCCAAATCACTGGGATTACAGGCATGGGCCACTGTGCCCAGCCTCAAGGGCATTTTTATTTATTTTTATTTACTTATTTATTTTAGTTGTTGATGGACCTTTATTTTATTTATTTATATATGCGGTGCTGAGGATCGAACCCAGTGCCTCACACATGCTAGGCAAGCGCTGTACCACTGAATCACAACCCAGCCCCTCAAGGGCATTTTTAAGTGCCTTCTTGATGTGTAGTCTGATGGGAAGATTAGTACAGGTCATTTTTTATAAAGGTGCTAATAACTTTTTTCACTACTTCAGGAATAGTACAGAAACAAATATAAAGCATCTTCTAGGACAGAAAGGCCAGCACAGACCCCGTTTGCATCACATCAGTTCCCTGAGCCTGAATGATGACTGCTGAATCAAGGGAAGCCACAGGTCTGTCCCCACAGGCTGCACAGGAGAAGGATGGGATCGTTATAGTGAAGGTAGAAGAGGAAGATGAGGAAGACCACATGTGGGGGCAAGATTCCAGTCTGCAGGAGACCCCTCCTCCTGACCCAGAGATATTCCGCCAGCGATTCAGGCGCTTTTGTTACCAGAACACTTTTGGGCCTCGAGAGGCTCTAAGTCGACTGAAAGAACTTTGTCATCAGTGGCTGCGACCAGAAATAAACACCAAGGAGCAGATCCTGGAGCTGCTGGTGCTGGAGCAATTCCTTTCCATTCTGCCTAAGGAGCTTCAAGTCTGGCTACAGGAGTATCGGCCTGATAGTGGAGAGGAGGCCGTGACCCTTCTAGAAGACTTGGAGCTTGATTTGTCAGGACAGCAGGTAAGGTTGATGTGAGAAGAGCGTGGACTCTAGAGCTAGGAGAAAATCACTGATTTAATGCTCATATTAAGAGTTTTTGTGGTGATTTTCTGCCTACTCTCCTGGTCTGTTACAAAGTATTCTGGGGTCTGGGGTATAGGTCAACACCCCCCAGAATACACACGTGCTTAGCGTTCATGATGCCCCAGGTTCAGTCCCCGGCACCCTCAAAAGTATGTACTGATGATCTCCTGCATCCACTCACGTACTTATGGTCTTTGCTTTAATATTTCATTCCCATTTAAAAAGTGATTTACCTACAAGCTCAACCTGATTGTCTACAGGTCCCAGGTCAAGTTCATGGGCCTGAGATGCTTGCCAGGGGGATGGTGCCTCTGGATCCAGTTCAGGAGTCCTCAAGCTTTGACCTTCATGAGGCTACCCAGTCCCATTTCAAGCATTCATCTCGGAAACCCCGCCTCTTGCAGTCCCGAGGTAAGAACCAAGGTTTCATGTGGTGAAAAGAAGCAAATGTTCCAACATGGGATTGCCCTACCCATGTTGCCAAGTACCTTGGTAAAGAAGCATTCTTCTTATTGTTGTTATGCATAATTGCCATTGTTACTAAATATTAGGAAAATATAACTTGGGTCAATGTTAGGAGTTAAATGATGCTATCAAAAAGGTAAGTGAACTGTGCATAATGAACTGGATGGACATAATATTTATTGAATTGTTAGCTTTCCAGATGTCTGGCAGATTTCTATTTTTTTCAAACAGATTTCCAGTCAAATGTTGGGAACATTTACAGCCTGCGTTTTGAAACACTCTTGTGTCTTAGATTATCTTTAAAAGGAACATAAATCTTTTTAAAGATTCATTTTCTTTAAAATGTATAAAGATATCATATGGCATGACTCTTTTTATTTTTGAAAATTTCAAAGAGAGGAAAAAAATATTTTTAGTTGTGGAAATGAGAAAAAATACCAGTTGAGGATCTTATTTTAAAAATCTGTTTCATTTGTTTTTTCCCTTTGAGGGAAATATATATAATATATAAGTATATAATATCTTTATATAAATATATAATATATAAATATATAATATATCTTTATCCAAATTTAAAATCAAGTAGGTGCATAGAATGTCAGTAAAATCAATGAAATGCTGAAAGTACAATCATTCAAGAAATTGATCAAGACACATTGTTTAACCAGTGTGTGTTCATGATGACATCTCAGATGGAAACATTAGATCATGGAGCTTAAGGGAGTGTTCTCTCTCCTATGCATTCTGGAGGACAGTCAGCAGACACATGCTGGAGAAATCCATACAAACCCATGCACTGATGTTGAACTCTGCCACTTTCAGGGCTCATGGGGTGTCTTCACACTCCACAAGCAGAAGTCATAGAGGGTTAGAGGATGTTCATGGTCTAAGCACCAAATTAGCACTTCAGGTTGCCAAAGAAGCAATTTTAGAGACCCAGTACATAGCGTTCTTACTTAGTAAATTGTTCTTGAAAGACTCAATTTCCCCTTTGTCTGTTCATCTTCCAGTTTTTCCTTATTCTCAGAAGCTTTCAGTGCTAGATTCTTGATGTTTTTGTATGCTTTGCTTTAGCTCTTGTTATTTTACAACTGGAAATAATTATAAGGTAATTCAATTTCAAAATCATTTCTCTAATTAATACCTTTCCAGCTCAGTACCATCATCTGTCTACCAGTTACATTTCAGTAGTACAAGGCAAGGGGAGGAAGTAGGGAGCTTAATATTAATTTTATCATTTAAAATTTTTTCTGATTCTTATAAATTGCAGCCAATGTGATCATATGATGTATTATGGATGTCTTTTATTATGTGTGTCATTCCATACCTCTCTGTACATTCACAAATGTCTCATCAACATTTGAACCATGTATATATTTTACTTAAAAAACTTTATTATAACCAAGTGTGAGAAAAGTAGAGGGACAAAAATGGCAAAATTTACCTAGAGGTAAGACTCCTGTTCTACCTTACTTTTCTAGATATTAGTGTGAAAGATTTTAAAACTGGGTTGCATTTTTCACCGATGTGAGCACAAATGGGATTCTAATATCCTGGTACTGTTCCTTGGGCTAGAGGAAAGTGTAAGTCAGATTTGAAACATGATTTCAGTGTTACCCATTCTGTAGCTGAGACTAGGACCCTCCCTGTGTTCTAGGCCTGGTTACCCCATTCCTAAGTGACATTAGAAAAGTCACTCACCATCTCTGGGCCTCAGTTTCTCCCTTTTTAAAGTAAAAGAATTAGACCAGGTGATTTTAAGGACATTTTATGACTCCTTGTGACTCTTGCTTAAGAGTAGAGGTCTCAGGAAAACTCAGGTCCTGCTTTCTCTCATCTACGTTCTCTGGAGCTCTCTACTCAGTAGTTAAACATGGAACAGTGAATATGCTGGTGCAGAAGTGAGAGCGCCTCAGGCCATATCGAGGGAGGCTCAGAGCAGAGCTGATTTACTCACAGCTCCTTTCTCCTCCCTTAGCTCTCCCTGCCACTCATGTTCCTGCCCCTCATCACGAGGGGAGTCCCAGAGACCAAGCGATGGCATCTGCATTATTGACGGCAGATTCCCAGGTGAGCTGTGGGCCCCTCTGCCCTTCTGCGTCCCCGTATCTGCCTTCTCTTCCTGGAGCTCCTGCCAGTCTCCACCAGGCAGTCATGCTTGATGCCCTACCACAGAGAAGCCCCACTATCCCTCTTTGTTAGTGTCTTGCTGCCACAAATCCCCTCAAGTCCACAAGGCTCTGGTCACATGTTCTTCACCAGTGTCCTGTAGAGAGGCCATCAACTCTGTCCTTTACTCTAGGTGTGGGCAGTGGGACTGTCCCTGAGGTTTGGGGGAACTGAGTGTGGGGAATCTCCTGTTATTTCAGGCAATGGTGAAGATCGAGGACATGGCCGTGTCCCTCATCCTGGAGGAATGGGGATGTCAGAACCTGGCTCGGAGGAATCTCAATAGGGACAGCAGGCAGGAGAATTATGGGAACGTGTTTTCCCAGGGTAAGACTGATGCAGGATTCTTATCTGATAAGATTGTTTTGCTTCTCTGTTAGTTGTGGGAACTCTCTGATGTATTTAGTTGAGTGTTGATAAGGATTTTAAGGCTACTGACCATCTTTCTTCAGAACAGGCAGGGAGAACCTTTGTGCTCATTGAACTCCAAAAGCATAGTACTCTGACTCCCTGATTCCCAGTGGATTTTTTACCTCTAGGTATTTTTTGCTCTTTGAAATGAGAAATTAACTCTTGTGCTCTGAGCCTCATCTCTTCAACCACTCATTTACTTGAGAGAGTTCTGTTCCATTTTCCAAGGGCCACACTTTAGGTTCCTCTGCCAGAGGAATATCTTTTCCCTAGAAGAAATGGCCAAGTAACTGATTATCAGTCTAATCCCAGCCCATTGTCCTGGCACCCTGTCCCTGAACCTACCAGGCACCCTTCCATGGGCTTCTGTCTTCTTCCATTGTGTGAGAGCATTACTCAGAGACAACTTTACATTATCCCACTAACTTGCTCCTGAAGCTCCCTCAGGATCAGGTTCCCAGTTTCCAAAATAAATTGTGGTCTTCCACAGAGAGCTCTGAGTCCTAGTGTATAGTGAATGAAGAAGTTCAACGGGCATCAGCCAGATAAGACAAGGTGATCCAGCTGCCAACAATTCATATTGGTCTCTGCTAGATCTTAATCCCTAGGAGACAGTGCCACCAAGGAGCCCTCAGATTTGTACAGTAATAGGGAAATTCACAGCAAGACTTTATCTTGAGAGGACAGGAATATTGAGCAAAGGGTGAACATAGAGAAAGAGTATCACTAAAGAAACCATAGATATATATGGGCTTTGTAGTTTCTAGGTATTTGCTCTTTTTTCTAGATGGAAATTAAGCCAAAGAACTGATCTGTTTTATGAGCTGTTACTTGCTCTGATAACTTGAAAAAAAATTTTTAGGAACATTCTGGGAACCGGCCCAGACAGTGAACAATGTTGGTTTGGAAGTCAAAATCCATACCAGTTTCCTCTTACTTGTAATTAATTCTGTATTTATGGTGATTTCATTGCTAAAGTCAGAGGCTGAATACTATTTAGCTCCCCCATCATTGCATTCACAGGCCTGTTGTGATCACGTAGACCCTTAAAGCCAAATAAATAAAGAATACAGTAGAGATATTTGGGGTTTTTTCCTAGACAAATATAAACATAAAATTGTGCATGTCTGCTAAATAATATGCAATCTTCACTTGAAAGCAACACGACAGGGCTGGAGCTGTGGCTCAGTGGTAGAGCACTTGCCTCGCATGTGTGAGACACTGGGTTTGATCTTCAGCACCACATAAAATTAAATGAATAAAATAAAGGTATTGTGTCCATCTACAATTAAAGAATACATTTTTTAGGAGCTGGGATTGTGGCTCAGTGGTAGAGCGCTTGTCTCGCATGTGGGAGGTACTGGCTTCGATCCTCAGCACCGCATATAAATAAATGAATAAATAAAAGGTCAGTCAACAACGAAATAAAAAAAATTTTTTTAAATACATTTTTTTTAAAAAGCAACATGACACAAAGAATATAGCAATGTACAATAAAAATTAAACTTTAGTATTTTAATACACTTACTTGCTAAAATGAAGGGATTGGCTCTACATTTGAAAATTTTTGTTGTCTTGTATCATCTTCATGGGCTGTTCAGAATTGTTTTCAGTTTCTTTTCGATTATTCTCAGTTGTCAGTTGGTGAAGGTTTTTAATTCTGTTACTAGCAAATGCCCCCACCACTCTTCACTCCATCTCTGTCACTTGAGCACAGCCAGTTCTGTGCTGCTGTCCTGGTGAAGAGAAACTATTCACTGTATCTGAAGAGCCCTGTAACCTGCCAGCTTCTGAGTTGTGCCTGTTAACCACCACCTTGTTGAGAAAAATGCCGACAGAACTGGAGGAGTATTTGCTTTTCCTTCTTTGAGTATATTCCTTTCTGCTAATATTTTCTAGAAAGACCTGTGTATTCTTTTTTTAAACTTAAAAAGATTTGCTGGAAATGAAACATGAGTTTTTAAATATGTATTCCTTCAAATTAATTATCAAGTAATCAAAATAGTAGAATCATGACATCCAAAGTCCTTTAATTCCTTAACCTCGTCCTTAATTGCTTCTCTTCCCTCTACCCATTCCCCACTGTGCCTGTTTATTTTTCCTTCTTTCTGCATATACCCTATTATTTTTTCCTCTTTCCACCCTTTGCCTGCCCTCTCTCTCATTTTCCAACTGTATTCGCATGGTCCCAATCTTTTCCTTGTTTTTCTTTTTTTTAATCCTTGATTAATACTGTGAAATCATTTTGCAGACATATACAAGCTTCCTGGAAAATAATGTCACTTGACTAACCTATGTGTTCAAAAGGAAAACATGCTATTTGTATTTTCTATTTATTGTGCCAGGTTGTGAAACCAGGAATGAGAACAAGGAGTCAACCTCAAAAGCAGAAGTCACAGAAGACTCAGTGTCACATGGGGAGAAAGCAGGAAGATTTCAGAAAGAGTTTGGAGAGAAACGCGAACCGCAGGGCAGAGTAGTAGAAAGGCAGCAGAGAACCCCTGAGGAGAAAACTGGAAAAGAGAAGAGAGAGTCAGGTCCAGCTACGGCCAGGGAAAAAAAACCTACCACAGGGGAGAAAGGTCCGAGGGAGAAAGGAAAAGGGTTGGGAAGAAGCTTCAGTCTGAGTTCAAACTTTAATACCCCTGAAGAAGTTCCAACTGGAGCTAAGTCTCACAGATGTGATGAATGTGGTAAATGCTTCACAAGAAGTTCAAGCCTTATTCGCCATAAAATCATCCACACTGGAGAGAAGCCCTATGAATGTAGTGAGTGTGGGAAAGCCTTCAGTCTCAACTCAAACCTTGTCCTGCATCAGCGAATCCACACAGGAGAGAAGCCTCATGAATGTAACGAGTGCGGCAAAGCCTTCAGTCACAGCTCGAATCTCATCCTGCACCAGCGCATCCACTCTGGAGAGAAGCCCTATGAATGTAATGAGTGCGGGAAGGCCTTCAGCCAGAGCTCAGACCTCACCAAGCACCAGAGGATCCACACAGGGGAAAAACCCTATGAATGTAGTGAGTGTGGGAAAGCTTTCAACCGAAACTCATACCTTATTTTGCATCGGAGAATCCACACCCGAGAAAAGCCCTATAAGTGCACCAAGTGTGGCAAGGCCTTCACCCGGAGCTCGACCCTCACTCTGCATCACAGAATCCATGCCAGAGAGCGAGCCTTGGAATACAGCCCAGCCTCCCTGGATGCATTTGGAGCATTTCTCAAAAGTTGTGTGTAAAGCAAGAATTTATCATCAAGCCATTTCCCCCTTTTGTTTCTAAAATTATTTCAGAGATGCGTGCCCATGGAGGGGAAAAAAACAGCCTCGACAGATTTTTTTTTAAAAAATCATGATTAAGGATCCTTAGAGTTACATCAGCAGTGTTCTGCCTTTGTGTTGTCTGTGGGCAGATAATTCTTCCACACAGCCCCTGCAGGGAAAGCTGGTCAGATGGGTAATCCATACAATATTTCCACGTAAGATAAAAGCACACACAGGAAAACGTCAAGCTTTTCAGTAATGAGGATACCTTTAAGGAGCTCTTTGACTTGCAGCAATTACAGTGTATAATTGAAAGAACAAGATTGGCTCTGTGAACATGCTTCTGAACTTAAGAAGCCACTTGCTGCAAATAAGCCCTACCTGACCAATGTCTTGCTCATTTCTCAAAAAAAAGAGGGACAGTTAAAACAAAAACTACATTGGGACATGCTGCTGCTCAAGCTAGTTATATATCCCATAAGTTATATATCTGATCACTGGTAGCCTACCAAAGCTATAGAAATCTAGGACTGTGCTGATCAGTATCAAACCAAAGATTTCTATCTCTTCCCGAAAGAGAGGGTATGTGCGCCAGTCTACAGTTCCAAAGGACTGCAACAAATGTAGATGGTTCTGTCCTCATCACTGAGATCAGTTCTCCTGAAATAGCAACAACAATTCAAAACACTTCACTCCCTTCTTGAAGGTCCCTAAAGCACTCTAGCACTCCTAAATGCATTTCTCCACAAGTTAGCACTTCATCGTATACTGTCTTTTAATCCTTCATTGTTTCATACATGGAAGTTTTTATTCATACCCCAAAAGAGATGCTTCGGTCATCAAGGGATATAGTTATGTTCCTGACAGCACAGCACTGTACCTAGTGCTGAACCCATAAAGAGGCACTCCTTATATCTTATATCTGACTTCTAACAGGACTTTCGCATTTAGGATAAAGCCCTGTGAATCATGAGTACCTGAAATATAGTAACCTGACCCAACTTTGAAAGAGGACCTTCAGAGCCACCAGGCATGCTAAAACCTCTAGGGTCAATGCTATTTTTGTCCTAAACATAAAGGCACCAATTAGTTGCCTACATAGACTGTTTCTAAACGTGAATCAGTGAATAAATACTACGGAATGTCAGAAATGACTACATTGTTATCATCTTAAGAAAGGAAAATGTGAACACTGACTAAGGTCATTTTTTGACATCTTTTCATGGCAAAGATCTTAGAATTCTCTTCAGTCAGCTACTGAACAATGTGATGATTTGGGCACTTTCTGAATTGTTTGTAACTTAAGATATTATAGTTCAGAAGATGTGGTTTGTTTTTCAGATAAGGAAACATAGGCAGTATTTTTCCACACTTTTCCAGAAACTTTGCGAAAGAACTTACCATCATTAGCTGGCAATTATGAAAGGTACTTTATTGCTCTGAGCAGTTCACTGATATACTAAGATATGGTTGATTGTATCATAGTCATAGTGCACAAGGTCTTTTCTGTTACTCATCACTAAAGACTGAAGTGAGGTTACGGAACTATAATCTTCATCTGTGCAATTTGATGCAGGTGGCTCCCTAGAAGCTGCTGATGGAGACTGTTTCACATGCACAGGGAACCCAAGTATCATGGACTGTGAAGGTATCAAGGGTTTGGTTAGGGATGGCTCTGTTAGTGAGATGAGAGTATTCAGATGGCCATGGATAGCCCTGCAGAAAGCTAGAAACAGGCTAAAAACAAACCTGAAGACCATCAGCATGAACACCCTGTAACAGGAAAACCCCACTTCAATTTGAGATGTTTCCTCAAGCAACTAAAACTAGCATTTATCAGTCATTTGCTGACCAGCAGCAAAAGTCCATGAGACAGCATGGTGGAGCCAGTAAAGTAGAGGCATGTATGGGCTCAGGTCCAGACCAAGCTAAAATTCTGCACAGCAGTCATTCTTTGGTCTCTCTTTGGCTTTATTACTTGGACTAACCACAGCTTCTCTGTGGCTTCTAAGCAGTTTCTTCAATGTTGACTAGGGAGACCGTGTAAAATAAGTCTGCCAGTTACCACAATATTTCTATCCGTCCAGCTTACAAACAAGATATTCCAGAAGAGTGTATCTAATTTACTTTCTGTAGTGAAGTGAAAGTAGAAATTCTTTAAGAATTTTCCTCAAAGAATGAGCCACAGGGATAGTTGCCTAGAAAATTGCTGGTGCTTTTGAGAGGACTTTTGTCCCCTGAAAGCAACAAAGTAAAGTGCACAATCCAGGCACCCATTTCAAACTGCCTTTGTTCTTAAGAGGGAAAGCACTTCGGTCAGTTTCAAATTGGCTTCGTAACCCCCACCCCCCACTACATGCAGACAAAATTAAGCCAGCATTTTGGGGGTTTGTTTCTAAGTGAAATTTCAGTATGACCTGTGCCCCTTCATTTGGCTCCCATTTTATTGGGATGTTCTGCTGACTTTGTTGGGTAGCTACTGGGGTTGCTTCAGATCTTTGGCAGATGCACTCTTAGAGGCAGCAGTTTGAACCTGTTTCCCAAGAACAGGCTACAACTGGTTATTAAAAACATTTGCATTGCGTTCTTTTTTTTTTTAATTTTTTTTTTTAGTTGTTGATGAACACAATGTCTTTATTTTATTGCTTTGTATGTGGTGCTGAGGATCGAACCCAGGGCCCCACGCATGCGAGGCAAGCGCTCTACCGCTGAGCTACAATCCCAGCCCCACGCATTGCATTCTTTTATCAGATGCTCAGTGCAGAGTATCATTGGGCCATAGTTAAAAACTCTGGCAACATCTAATTAGTGCTTAGGATAGACATTCAAAAGTTCTTGACTGGCTGAAATCTGTTAACAGCTGGAGTAGTCTATAGCTGACCATCAGTATGCTAGTTGACCTGATGGAACTTTTTTGAACTTTTTAAAGATACCCCTTAACCTTGCCAGGAAGAGAAGTAAAATTGTTCAGGTTATGGGTATTTGTTTCTACTCCAGCCTGGCAGGCAAGGCTAAACTTGAGAATATAGATATGTGAGACCTCTTGGTATTTAAGGCACTTAAAAGGCATAAAGGTGAAACTATTAAATGTGTGTGAAGACAGTGACATGTTTGACACATGGGACAATTCACATATACGTTAGAGAATTTTATTCCAGAGAGGAACCTCTTGAATGTGATAAGTATGGCAAAGCCTTTAATCACATCTCAGCCCTTAGCATCAGAAAGCTTATGCTGTAAATAAACTTTTTAGTAACATTATATGTGAAGAAAATGTTCATGTATAACACTCATTGCTTTGGACAGAAAATTAATTCCCTCAGTATGTTCTAATCATGCTATAAATTTCAGAAACGTGGCAGGAGCACAGTCTTAACTCCACAGAAGTTAATGATGTGGGGAAATGCTAAAGAAATAGCAAAATGTATAACTTAACAAAAATTGTTAATGTTGGGTACTTATATACATTTTGTATGGCCATAGTGTCACTGTGTGTTTTGTACCTGGACCCCTATTGTTCTGTACATTCCCTTTGTAAACAGATAATGAATTTTATTTTAATTTGACAGCACATCACTCCAAAAGAGTGAAGTTTTAGAGTGAGTAGTGAAGAGATCAATGTGGTTATGGACAGAAAACCAGTTCACAGAACTGAGGAGTGGGTGAACGAAGTGCAAGACCTTCATCACTTGGTGCTTATTGAATCGAGAGAAGAGATCAGTAAATTCATGAGGAGAGACAGGCTAATAGGGTTAAAATGAAACGACTCCTCTAAACATCTGCAACTTCTCAAGAGTTTTCAACACTGGGAAGTTGACCTCGGCGCTGCTAGGTCACTGTTGCAAGCAGAAGGAGTGGATGGATTTGAGCTTGTCGCAGGAGGTGTGAATCAGTGCATTGAGAGTAAGACATGTACTGCAGTGGCCAGTGGGACTGATAATCTGACCAGATTCTACAGAACCACAATCCTGCTTCCCCACTAACTCTTAAATCTTTATGCTTAAGGCTGGGGATATAGCTCAGTTGATAGAGTGCTTGCCTCACGTGCACAAGGCCACGGGTTCACAATCCCCAGTGCCACACCCACAAATCTTTATGCTTAGCAAAGTCGGGATGTGAAAACACCGAGATAGGCAGTTTCCTGGGAAATAGGCTCAAACGCATCCAGTGTGGCTCTGCAGGAGGGTTGTCTGATGAGGCTCAAGAAACATTTTGCAAGGCGGGCACAGTGGCGCATGCCTGTAATCCCAGCAATTTGGGAGGCTGAGACAGGAGAATTGCAAGTTCAAAGCCAGCCTCAGCAATGGCGAGGCACTCAGCAACTCATTGAGACCCTGTTTCTACATAAAACACAAAATAGGGCTGGGGAATGTGGCTCAGGGGTCGAGTGCCCCTGAGTTCAATCCCCAGTGCAAAAAAAAAAAAAAACATTTGCAAGATTCCCTTGGGCTATGCTCCTGTGTACCTTTCCTCCTCCCATTCTTCCCTGGTTTGACTATTTAGGAGAGTTTGTGAAGATTCATAGCTGTGAACATTGTTCTGGGGTTTTTTTTGATCTGGAATTGGTCATCTTTATTCCAGGTAGGCATGCTGGTCCATTTATCCAAAGCCAACTATACCAGTCCATTCTGACATCCTCATGGAAGACTCTGAATTGGAGTAAAAGTATTGAAATACAGCCCAACAATGACAGCAATATTTGCCCCCAGGACTCCTGTTTTTGTTCATCCCATTCTGAGTAACCTCTCAGAAATATTTGAGGATGCTGGGGTTCCCCATTGGGGAAACTAAATCACCACAGATTAAGTGAAACAGACAAGCAAATTAAATAGGTTCTATCATAGAAATTAGAGTAGATGTTCATTTCAACTACTGGAGAATTTAATACAAAGCATTATTGTTTGAAAAGTTTTCCTGATATAGATTAATTTTACTTTTTAAAATGGACACTCTACCTTTAAAAGCTGTTACTTATTTTGCTATTCAAATTAATTTTTTATTATATCCAAAAATGAATTTATCTGTTTTGCTTTTCACAGCTTTTTAAAACAAACTTGAAATTAAAGGGAGGTAAGCCATCTCCTGTTCTGCAGGTCGAACAAAAGTTTGGGAAATACTTTTGGCATCCTATAATATAAAATGTATTAACATGAGAACTTGGCTTCATACTGTCTGGTTCTATTTACTAGAGGATACCACCAATCTCATGCTTTTCTCTGTTATCCTAAACAGTAGAAAGGAGAGAGTAGACATTAGGTAACTTCTAAACCATGGTTTGCTGTGATTTAAATAGTTACTTTTAATCTTGGAGATGCCCACACCTCCATTGACTAAAAGAATCATGATTCACTTCAGATTACATAGTGATCACCAAAGTTAACTGGCCTTGAATTAAATTTCCTCCCTTCAACAAGCATTCAGTTAAGCAGTGAGGCCAGCTGCTTGGAGATGCAAAGAGTGAGGTCCGTGTGTGATTGGAAGAGGCGGCCCTGGCACCTGGATTTCATTCCAGTTTCAGATTTGGAATTTAAGTTCCTTTGGTCCAGAGAAGGGACCAGGCACGTGTAGTCACTAGGTATTGTGCGGTCTTCTGACAAGGTCGGGTATATTAGGAAGGGGAACAAGAGGAGAGTTATAACAGCTGGAAAAGGGAGAGGAAAACCTGGGAATGTGCTGGGGTTTCTGCTCCCTTGCCTTTCTCCTCGCCTCACCTGGGTAACAGCATTCAGCTGCTGCTTGAAGTTTCTAGTCTGCCCTAGCAAGGACAAAGCATGTTAGATGTAGAGGTGCTTCTGCTGGTAGCAGTGGTCTTATTTGAAAGCATATATGGGGGGTGGGGGGCGGGAGGAAGCAGGTTGTGATTATGCAGGAAAATCCTAAGTGTATGAGTGTAGGGGTAAGGGGTGGGTTATGCAAGCAAGATCAGTAATTATTTTAAAATGAGCATATGTATTTTTATTAACTTTTAGTTAAATATAGATTATTACAACCAGGTCAACATAAGGCTAAATCTATATATAGAGCTAACTCAGGCATTGTCTTATTTGTAGACTAGATAAAACAACCTGTTCTGTCCTGTCAGTTCCCAGCTTTTAGAATAAATTTAGGCCAAAAGAAAAAACTTGTCTTTGTATACCCGCAGAATTAAGTTATTGCTGTTAAAAACTGGGTTTTTCATTTTAACAGTCTCCGAAGAGTCCAGGTGCTTAGTAGATGTTCAATAAATGATTTTAAAAATTCAATTTGTTTGCTTAAAATCCTCATTAACATTTCCAGAAAGCTGCTTTCACTAAATATTGACATCTTAGAGGAAAAGTGGTTTGTTTTTTAAGAGCTAGGGGACTCCACGAAAATAGTTTGAAACCTTGATTGAGGTATAAAGTTTCAACCATAAGAAATGGCAACCAAAATTTATAGTCAGTGGTGTCTGATAAACATTAAAGTAGTGAAGTTGGGAAAGGAAATTGTGGGGATTTGTAATACTCTTTGTTGTTTCTCTTCTGGGTCATGGTTAAAAAAATAAATTATCATCTCTAGGTGGCAATACTTGTGTTTGGTTTTTTAGATCCACTTAGTCATCATAAGTGCACAGATTTGCCAGGCATGGTGGCACACACCCAAGGGTGAGGGAGGCTGAAGCAGGAGGATTACGAGTTCAAAGCTAGCCTCAGCATCTTAAGCTAGCCTCAGCATCTTAGCAAAGCCCCAAGCAACTCAGAAAGGCCCTGTCTCTAAATAAAATACAAAGAAGGGCTGGGATGCAGTTAAGTGCCCCTGGATTCAATTCTTGGTACAAAAAAAAAAAAATTGCACAAATTTGGGGTAAAGTAAAACTTCAAAGTTAAAAACTGGAAATGCAACCCACAAACAAAATTCTCACACAAAACTCAATTTTAGTTATTCACATTGCCTTTTATTAAACAATTGACCAGATTTAGAAACCCTGAACAGAGGTGAAGCTGCTCTGGTTTCCTCTCTCAGTTTCAGTCTCAGGATGTTCACTCCTGCCCTGCTTGCTTTCAGGGCTATGGTGGAATAAACAGGTCAAGGGAACTTCACCCTATCTTGTCCAATCCTTGAGCAGGAGCCCCAAGGTTTTAGGAGCTATGTACCAGGAACTAGGGACAAAGACCCAAATTTGCTTTATTATTATTACAGTATCATACCTTCAAAACTCAAAACTGCCTATCCTTGAGGTAGCAGGGTCATATTCTATTAGTGGGGCTGGTCCATATGGGACTCTGTAGGGCAGAACCTTCCAAATCTGTTGATGATGAGAGGACCCTGTGAGAGAGTCTAGGTTGGTCATGGAAAGGGCCAGAGGCCCATACTAACCCCCACTGTGCCCAAGGGCCACTGAGTCATAAGGCTCAGGGTTTACCTTCGAAGACCTCTCCTCCTTTAACTCTTTTTTTTTTTTAATATTTTTTTTAGTTGTTGATGGATCTTTATTTTCTTCATTTATTATTTATATGTGGTGCTGAGGATTGAACCCAGTGCCTCAGGCATGCTAGGCAAGTGCTCTATCACTGAGCTATAGCTCCAGCCCCCTCCTTTAACTCTTGTCCTGTCTAGTGCAAACCCTGGTCGCTTCCCCTACTTCCTCCATTCCTGAGAGCTGCAAGAGGAAAATATGCAGACATGACCTCATACAATTTTAGGCCACCTTCATTCTTAACCCTTACCCTTGGTTAATCCTAGTCTCTTCATATTCCTGTGTTCAGTGCCCCTTTGACAATGTAAGTTTCTCCTTCTCCCTAAACTTACATGCCTCCCACAGCCTCACCTCACTCCTTCTCACCCCTCAATATTCTTTCCAGGGACCTCAGGCTATCCAAATGTGCTTGCTGTCCGATTGGTCTGGCCCAGCCAGCCTGCCTGCTGACTGCCCTGCACATGATCTCCCTCTTTAGTGCCTCCAGGTTCCTCCTGACCCCTGGACACTTACTCTATGTCTAAGTAAGCATAAACCTGTGATTTTTTAAGGGACAAAAGCAAATTTTAAAATATTATGGTGCATGCCTGTAATCCTAGCTGCTTGGGAGGCTGAGGTAGAGGAATCACAAGTTCAGAGATACCCTGTACAACTTAGACCATCTCAAAATAAAATGAAAAGAGCTATAGATGTAGCTCAGTGCTTGCCTAGGAGGTGTGAGGCCCTGGGTGTGATCCCCAGTACCACACAGACACACACACAAAAAATCTTTATCTTAAACTTTGTCAAGAGCTGTGCCCTTAATATAGACCACATGTGTTTGTGTCTTTCCACAATGTCACAATTTATTGAATAATAATAAATTCACAGGCTACATCACATTGTCATTAATTCACCAAATACTCATGGTTCAGTTGGTAGCAATGATCAGAGTTTCTTTTATTCCATTATAATCTTAATTAATATCTATAACACTCAAGTCACACATCACACCATGATAGATAGGTTGCAGAAAGGCTAAGATACAGCCAAGCATGGTGGCACCCACCTGTAACCCCAGCAACCTGGAAGGCTGAGTCGGGAGGATCGCAAATTAGAGGCCAGCCTCAGCAAGACTCTATCTCAAAATATGATATTAAAAGGGCTGGAAATGTAACTCAGTAGAAAAACACACCTGGATTCAATCTCAGGTACCAAAACTAAATAAAGACATAAACAAATAAACAAACAAATAAATAGAAGCCAAGTTTATCTGACTCCAACAACTAGGTTCTTTTCACTACTTCACGGCCTGTTGTCCTCCGTTATGAGCTCAATGATGCTCCCATTTTCATCGGTCACTAACATGACCCAAAATTATGTTTATGGAACATCCTTGCATAATGGTTAAGCACACAGGCATTTGGAGCTGCAGCAATTCTGGTGTTCAAATATGTCTGGGGCCACTCAGGAGCCCTTGAGAAGGAAGGGAATTTGCATGGGGAGGGCTGGACCAGGTACCCTTTGTGATCTCCTTTCCCTCAGGTTATGCAAATTTTTTCTGGGTTCTTTCACAAACAAGAGAGAACAAGCCAGCGACCTGCTATTACAGAAGGATAAGGTCTTGGCAGGATACATTGCCTTTCCTTCTCCAAGAGAAGGCAGGTGGCCCTCTCAAGAAGGCAGAACAGAGGGAGGATTGAGGTAGATGAAGCCTCCGTCTATCCCTGGTAGACTGACATTAAAAACAGAAAGGAGCCGGGCACCATGGCATACGCCTGTAATCCCAGCACTTTGGGAGGCTGAGATGGGAGAATCTCGAGTTCAAAGCCAGCCTCAGCAACGGCAAGGCACTAAGCAACTCAGTGAGACCCTGTCGCTACATAAAATGCTGATGTGGTTCAGTGGTTGAGTGCCCCTGAGTTCAATCCCCAGTACCAAAAAAAAAAAAAAAGAAGAAAGAAAACCAGAAAGGAGATGGGGCTGAGTATGTAGCTCAGTGGTAGAGCTCAGTGGTGTAGAGCTCAGTAGTTGAGACCCTGGCTTCAAACCCCAGCAAAAAAACCCCAACAACAATAACAACAACAAAAACAGATTAGAAATAATATCATAGCAAAGAGTTTTAAAGATTAAAAATCCTTAACTATTTGTGAGGGTTGTTTCTTCACCAAGCTCATGTGTGTGCTATAATTAATCTTTCTCCAAATGCTTTAAAGTTGTGAGAGCAGGTATTACTGTGCCCATTCTTCAGATCATCAGATTGCATACCCAGGTCTTTCAAGGCTCATTGGCAACAGAACTCTGGCTGTAAGGTAGAAGGTTGTGACAGAACCTTTTTTTTTTTTTTTTTTTTTTTTGGTACCAGAGATTGAACTCAGGAGTACTCGACCACTAAGCCACATTCCCCAGCCCTATTTCGTGTTTTATGTAGAGACAGGGTCTCACTGAGTTGCTTAGCACCTCCCTGTTGCTGAGGCTGGCTTTGAACTCGCGATTCTCCTATCTCAGCCTCCCTAAGTGCTGGGATTACAGGCATGTGCCACGGCGCCCAGCTGGGTCGTGACAGATTCTTTACTTGACCAAATTTTAGTCAGTTTATTAAATCTTCTAGGTCCATCTGTGCACTTCTTGTAAAATTCTGTTTTAGCAAGAAACCGTGCTAAGTCAGTTTAGCTGTAACGCCCCTGTCCTCCATATCTGATCTCCTTGATACCTGATTGGGTTCCTCATCCTCTGCCAAGCACGAGGTGACATCTGATATCTTGGCCTATCTTTATCCATAATTCTGTTGGGTTGCTTTAGCCAGAATCCCTCTTACTCCTGATGTTTATTAGTAATTTTCCACCCACTGACCCCCGCCCTCTGATCCTTGTCTTAGGCCCAATCTCTGACTCCCACTGCAAAATCCCATTTCAGGGGTCCCTATCCGTATCGGTCCCCAAATTAGGTGTTCCTTGCTGTGCTCTAACAAGGACTCAATAACTTTCTCTTTCTTTTATAGTTGTCTAACTACACCATTCCAGTTTTATTCACTTTTTATTTTCTTTGGCAAATGTCTTTACAGCATTCCAGCATGCTGTACCTGTAAACTCTTTCCAGGAAGAAAATAGGGAAGTGTCCAGAGTTGCAGTAGGCCGGAAGCTTGCCCAGCCGGGTTCTAAGGGAAATCAAGTTCTTTTAATATTTTTTTAGTTGTTGATGGATCTTTATTTTATTCCTTTATTATTTGTATGTGGTGCTGAGGATTGAACCCAGTGCCTCACGCATGCTAGGCAAGCGCTCTACTACTGAGCTACAGCCCCAGCCTGGGAAATCAAGTTTTTTTGATCACTCCTTACTGGGCATCCATGCTGACAGCAGCAAAAAAATAAATGTGGAAGAAATGAGCGAGGAAGACTGAGAAAAGAACCATTTTGGAGAGAAACAGGACCATCTTGCTGAAAAAGGAAGGAGAGAGCTGTGGACAGCACTGAACACTGGCAGCTTTCCCACTTCTGGATTTCTGCTACAAAGGGCACAGGAATCTGCCTTCTTTTGTCAAGCCGCATAATCTCCCAAGACAACAGAGAATGGAGAAGTGGGACAAGTGGGACAACAGCAAGTGAAGTGGGACTGTCCAGAGGTCATTTAAGGGAGTGCAGGTCCCCACATTTTGCATTTTATACTCCAAGATTCAGAAGTAGCTTCCAGACTTGATCATGAAACTGCTACCTCTTGGCAAGTTTTAGGACAATCGTGTAAAATTGTTTTTCAAACATTTTAAAGGGCTGTCAAGAACAACTACAGGTATTTTGTGAGATAAAAGGACTAGGACCAGCTGGGCGCAGTGGCACACGCCTGTAATCCCAGCACTGTGGGAGGCTGAGACAGGAGAATCGCGAGTTCAAAGCCAGCCTCAGCAACGGCGAGGCGCTAAGCAACTCAGTGAGACCCTGTCTCTACATAAAACACAAAACAGGGCTGGGGATGTAGCTCAGTGGTCGAGTGCCCCTGAGTTCAATCCCTGGTACCAAAAAAAAAAAAAAAAAAAATAGGACTAGGATCAGTGAGTTGCAATTATATGGAAGCAGAGTTCTGCTTTG
The DNA here is from genome assembly GCA_004024805.1 of Geosciurus inauris. Classification (NCBI taxonomy): domain Eukaryota; kingdom Metazoa; phylum Chordata; class Mammalia; order Rodentia; family Sciuridae; genus Geosciurus; species Geosciurus inauris. The sequence goes on along the minus strand of PVHX01010792.1, from coordinate 18,636 downwards.
ATTTAAAGAACTTTTAGCAATTAGAAGTCTCCAAAAGAAGGAAATGATCTTCTAGAACAGTACCTGGCCACAGAAACAGAAGTCCCACTTAAGGGATAAGGGTAGAAGAGCTTGGACTGTGGGTACTCATTCAGTCCACATTTATTGGGCCCTTCTCTATCATCATTGCCCATATCTGTAATTATTTGTTTGCATATCTGCCAAAAACTGTATATTTTTCATTTTAAGTTTTCTGTATCCTAACACAATGCCTGGCATATTATAGGTTCTTAATAATTGTTGAATGAACTCATTGGAAATCAAAACCATTCTGAAGAGATGACACATCACAGTGAGCCATAAGTCACATTGGCTAACTTTTCCTTTGTCTACTCTTTTAGGTTTTTGTAGTGTGGTTATGGTTATATTAATGGAAAGAAACAAAGATCATCCTAAATTAACTTTTTTTTTTGGTACTGGGGATTGAACACAAAGGTGCTTTACCACTGAGGTACATCCTCAGTGCTTTTTATTTTTTGTTTTGAAACAGGCTCTCACTAAGTTGCAGAGGGTCTTGCTAAGTTGCTGAAGCTGGCCTTGAACTTGCCATCCTCCTGCCTCAGCCTCCCAAGTTGTGGGATTATAGGCATGTGCCACTGCACCCGGCTAAATTAATTTATTTTAATACAGTATAATTTATATGGATAAAAATGATATTATTTTTAACAATTTTTAAAACAAATCTCTTGAGGGTTGGGGAGGCAGCTCACTGGTAGAGCACTTGCCTAGCACACATGATGCCCTAGATTTGATCCCCAGCTCCAAAAAAAAAAAAAAAAAATCCTGGAGACATAGCAAGCACACAGGATTAGAGAATCTGGATTCTACTCTCAGCTCTGCTACTAATTAGTTCACTGCCATGCCTTGAACCTGACTTCTACAGAAATTGGTTTCTTTGAGAACAAGAGCTTAACCAGGTTGCCCTCAGATTCTCTTTCAGCTAATATTTTGTAATTCTAAGCTCCTTTGCTTCAGGGACACCTCATCCCTGAAAAGGACAATTTTGGAATTAGAAGGATTTCATCAGGCCCCAGCACATCCACTTACCAGTATTTTACTACACAGACTTTTGGACTAAGAAGCTGGATGGCACGCTGACAGGTCTGACTCATGACATGTGTGCAGATTTTCTGGGTTTTCCCTCTGCCCTATTGATTTTGTTCTTATATCCTATCTCTTCTTTTCCCCAATTTAACTCAGAATCAGTATAGCACCTAAAAGCATAGCTTTAGAAAAAGAGTCAAGTTTAAATCTTGACTCTCTCACCAATTAGTTGTATGATATTGGAAAAGGTACTTTTCTAGGTCCAAGTTTTCTGATCTTTAAAATGGAAAATTTTTTTTTTTTTGGTGGTGCTGGGGATTGAACCCAGGGCCTTGCGCATGCTAGGCAAGCACTCTACCAACCAAGCTATATCCCCAGCCCTAAAATGGAAAATTTTAATATTTCACAGAGGTTAAGTGTTCTCAGGATTATAATATTTCATGGGACTGAAGTAATGAAGACAAATGTGCATGTAGGCCATTGTTTCCAAATTTGCTCACATTATCCCCCACATACTCTTGCAGCGTGATCAAGAGATAATCTGTTTTTCTTCCCCTTGATTCTGGGCAAGTAACCTGTTACACAAACAGAAAGTGGTAGAAATTATGCTATATAACTCCAAAAGCTGGACTTATGGCATCTACAATTTCCATGCTTTTAAAATGCTCCTTTTGGGGGGCTGGATTGTAGCTCAGTGGTAGAGCGCTTGCCTCACATGCGTGAGGCCCTGGGTTCGATCCTCAGCACCACATACAAAGCAATAAAAGACATTGTGTCCATCTACAACTAAAAAAAGTTAAAAAAAATAATAAAATGCTCCTTTTGGGGCTGGGATTGTGGCTCAGCGGTAGAGCGCTTGCCTCACATGCGTGGGGCCCTGGGTTCGATCCTCAGCACCACATACAAAGCAATAAAATAAAGACATTGTGTCCATCAACAACTAAAAAATATATATACATATTAAAAAAAAAATGCTCCTTTTGGGGAATCTAGTCATGAAGCCACAAAGAAACCCAAGCAGTGATGTGGAGACACACATGGAGGAGAACCAAGGCCCCAGGCCAGTATCCCCAGCTGAGCTTCCAGTCTCTTAGCCAGCACCAATTGGCAGCCATCCCTGCTCAGGTGACACCATGAAAAGCAGAATAGCCCAACCAATCCATATCTTTGTGAGGTGATGTGAAAAATGTTGAACAATCAAAAACACAATGTTGTGTTAAGGTGCTAAATTTCAGGGTAGTCTTTCACTACCAATAAAGAATTAACAAAATGCCTAACAATACCTGGCCCATGGTGAGGACTCAAAGGAGGTGTATGGAGGGAATGGCAATGGTGAGCAAGTATTATAAAAAGGTTAGAGAGAAGGAGAAAAGGTAATATGGGTCTGGGGCAAACTATAGAAAGAAGATAGCCCAACAATTCACTGTGCAAAACCCCCATCCCCACAACCCTCAGTGCTGTCCCATTCTTCAGAATGGCACAGGATGTTGCAGGAAATGTCTTCACTTTTGGGCAACCCTAAAAGAAAATTTTTCCTTTTACTGAATACTTCCATTATTTCTATCCACTGGTCTCATCCTCCCTTCTGGGATCTCATAGAACAGTTTTTCCAAGTGACAGCACTTCACCAGTGCTAGAAAACTAACATTGCTTTGCCCTTCATTCTCCCCTTATCTTCTATGACAAGGAATAAAGACAAATTCTGCAAATTCTCTTAGATTGAATGCATGGTGTTCAGGCCTCACATCTTTAGATTTGCTTATGTCATCTCTGGATGACCATTAGCTTGTGAACACTCCCTTAAGATATGGCATCAAAGATAGGCCCATCTTAGACTTCTGACCAATGCTGAAAGATTGGCTTTATTTTGAAAATCCTAAGGAAATGATAATTATGTCTGAGGTTTACCGCAAAATAATTTGGTGAGGAGTGGGAAGTACAGGGCCGGAATGAAGAAAACGAGACTGTTAACCATTATGTGACTTTTTTTACATTTTTGTTTTTGAAAGTAAGTTTTTTAAATGATACTAGAAAACATCGAGGGGAAAAGGTCATTTCTAAATTTATGACACATCTACACAGAGAATTTCGTGTTCAGGCATGCAGGCATGCTGCTGTCCCTCAACACATGTGATTTTTGCGAGACCAGACAAAAGTAATCTCTCTAGGGGGTGCCAGGGGGTAGGGATGAGGTCGAAAACACAGCACCTTCGGCCTGGAAACCTGCAGCTGTGCAAGAGCAGAGAGAAAGACAAGCAAAGACCTCCTTATCAAGTGCTGCAACATCCGGAGGAGCGATGCGCCTATGATTTCTGCAGGGGAAGTTTAGGACACCCAATGCGCACGGCCACTTGGGAGTGAATACCACCGTGACCCACGTCTGCAAGTGATAACTGTGTCTCTGGCTTCACGGGCCCACGTACATAAACGTGGTGATGGGCCTGAGGCAACACAGGTGAACCCTGCTCTGCCGTCCTCGAGGGGCCCTAGGTCACCAGGCCCAGCCAGTATTCCTCCCCGCACCCGCTCGGTCCAAGGGCGCCCACGCTTTCGCCAAAGCTTCGGCTTCTCCGTACGCGGCCCAACCAGGACATCAAGAAGACTCCCGAAATCCTAGAGGGGCCGCGCGGCCCCGCAGCAACTCCCGCGGGGGCGGGACTCTGACGCACTTCCGGCTGCGCCGTCCCGTGGCCCGCCGAGCGGTCTCCCCGCGCCCGGAGCGGCTCTGACTCACGGTGAGCCTGTTGGTCCCGGTTTATCGTGGCGGACGGAGGAGGGATCGGTGACCAGGTTAGGGAGGAAGGGTGAACTGACTTAGGTGTGGTCTCCGAGAATCCCGGGACTGGTCCTAGCAGGGCTGTGGGGAGGAGCCGCGGGTCACTGCCCGGCCCCTGCCGATGGAGGCGTCGGCTCTCCGGAACGGCTTTTCCACCCCCTGGGGCTTTAACAAATGAAACCTTGTCTCTTCTGCGTCCCAGAACAGCTTTCTTTTGTGCTCTCTTGAGTCGAGCCGTTTGTTAGTCTGACGAGGGCTGCTCTCCCTCCCTCCCTTCCTTTTCTTGCTCTCAATTATTTCTAAACTCGGGGCTCATTGTTGGAAATAACGTCTGATGGGTGGGAACCTCCTGTGAGCAACCGAATCGCGGAAGCCTGGGGTGATGTCCAGCCCATGGAAAGGAATAGTCTCCTTGGGCTTTGTCCAGGTTAGAAAGCATACGCATAACAGGGATCTGCTTCAGCTTGGAAACATTTTTAGAGGACCGTTTATAAGTAGAGAGGTGATTTGGTGGGAGAGAGAGACTTGGAAAGCCATGCTATATAAGGAAAAGTTAAAATACTGTGGACGGGGATATAAAAAAACCACTGTGCAGAGGAAACAATTTAGGTAGCTTAAAACAAAAGTTCACTATAGTTAAAGACCACGTGAGTTGTGTGAGCCTTTGTTTTCTGTCCATTTGCTTTTTTTTTGTACCGAGGATTGAACTCAGGGGTACTCGACCACTGAGCCACATCCCCAGCCCTATTTTGTGTTTTCTGTAGAGACAGGGTCACACTGAGTTGCTTAGCACCTCGCCATTGCTGAGGCTGGCTTTGAACTCGCGATTCTCCTGTCTCAGCTTCCCTGAGTGCTGGGATTACAGGCTTGAGCCACTCCATTTGCTTTTTGAGTTTACATACACTTCAATAAAAATTCGGAGGCCAAGACCAGGAGAGCATCCCAAAATGAATCAGTTGACAATTGTGCAATGACTAAATGTGAAATTACTGGCTTGCTTCAGGGAGGGAAAAAAATAATGTCAAGACGGTTCATTGTCCAATTTTTAAATTTTTAAAAATCTTGCCAGTCAAGATTCCAGTCAATGTGGAAACATTTCGTTGAGGCTTTAATTTGCCTTTCTCTTCTTTTCTTTTTTCCCCCTTTTTTTGTAATGTGGTCTCACTGTGTTGTCCCTGCTTACTTTGAACTTGTAATCCTCAGCCTCCTCAGTAGCTCCTATTACAGGCATGCATCACCACGTCTGGATCCATTCTTTGGTTATTACTAAGATTGTGCACATTTTCCTGAATTAATTAGTAAGCTGAGACAGGAAAGAAACAGAATCTTACCATGATTATTAGATCTTAGTGGAACATAGAGAATTAAGGAGAGGAGTGGTGAGACCCAGTGGAGAGACAGAGGGCCAATTGTGACTATGTCTGCTGTGCCCAATCATGGGCCTTTATTCTAGGAGATGAGCTGTCATTTCTCCCCTGCCTCAGTTTTTCCAGTAGTCCTGAACATGGGTGATATGGTGGATATACTGGGTGCAGAGACCAGTGTGAAGGTGTTGATTCTGGTCCACCCTGTCAGAACATCTGATGGAATCTCTTAGGATGCTTTAGGATTGGAATGCAGTGGAGAATAATTGAAAGACTGGTTTCCTTGCTTTTCTGACTTAAATTAGCAGCTGGATAATTTACTGAGTTTCTCATCAAAGCAAGGTTATACATAGGGGTTCTATTCCTAGAAACCCATTTCATGTTTTAAGATTTTACCAGAACTGTTCACAAAAATAAACGAAGGGGAACAGATATAAAAATGTTTTTAATAAAAAACTGTGTGAAACTAAGTACCCAATAACAATAGATATAACAAATGTACATTTGTTGGGAGATAGGGACTTCACATGGGCCAGAATTACTAGGAGGCGGGTTTGTTTTGTTTTATGACAGCCATGAAAATTGCACTTTAGAATAACTTGTTTTCCTAACAGATCTTCCTGTAGCCATCCTGGGTATTCATTTTTTTCCAAGAAGTTTTGAACTCTATGTAAGTAAAAGTATTGTTACTTGTCTTCAGATTTCCAGAATGAAATCTAAGGGCATACATGCTTCTGAAATTTTTTTTTTTGTATCAGGAATCAAACTCGGGGGCACTCAACCACCGAGCCACATCCCTAGCCCTATTCTGTATTTTATTTAGAAACAGGGTCTCACTGAGTTGCTTAGCACCTACCTCGCTGTTGCTGAGGCTGGCTTTGAACTCACGATCCTCCTTTCTCAGCCTCCCAAGCCACTGGGATTACAGGCGTGCCCAGTGGCTTCTGAAAATCTTTGAAAGCATAGACGGAGGGTGGGTATTCCTTGGCCATTTCAGTATTTCCAATGGGTTTGATTGGCAAATGTGATCAGTAAACATTAACATGGGGGGGTCTTATTAGGATTTTAAAATTATAAAAGCAAAGGTTATAAATGGAAATGGCATTCTGTATCTCTGTCCCTTTGAACATGAGAAAAGAAAATAAATGAGTCCTCCCTTTATGCCCATGTACCTTCCATGTTCAGATGTGAATTCAATCCCAGGGCCAGGCTTCATTGAACCACTTAGTACTCTCTTTGGTATGTTAATCCCAAACATTTAGTTGTATGTGAATTTTCTTGGTATCAAGTCTTTGTGAGAATAATCAAGAAATAAAAAGTTACCTTAGCAATTTAGCAAGGCCCTAAGCAATTCAGGGAGACCCTGTCTCTAATTAAAATATAAAAGGGGGTTGGGAATGTGGCTCAGTGGTTAAATGACTGGGTTCAATTCCCAGTACTAAAAAAAAAGAGAGAGAGAGAGAGAGAATTAGAATCTTAAAAGTCTGCAAGTTAAATTAACCAGTGCAAGCTATGTAGAGTAAGGGCAACAACTGTCCTGATGGACAAATGAGTCAGGGGCAGGCTGCCTTGTTCAGTGATAGATTGCTTCATCCAGGGCTCATAGGGAAAGAGGCTGAGTAGGCCACGATCTTTTCTCCACACCCAGTATATTCTCCATAGCTACTGGTTTCAAACCTAAAGCTATTCTTTTTTACCTCACTAAGGGAGCATTGTAGTTCTTTTAAGTCCCATTCATTCATTCATTCATTCACTCACTCCAAAAGTCTTTTGTTTTAAGAGACAGGGTCTTTTGTTGCCCATGCTGGCCCCAAACTCCTTGGCTCAAGCAGTCCACCTGCCTCAGCCTCCACCTAATGTTGTCTTACCTTCAGCTCCAACTTATCATTTGAGCTTTCTGCTGCTGCTCAGTGACCTATTCAGAGGTTCCAAATTGACCTCTTCAGCCTTACCCTCACCCGCAGTGCACTTCCCAAGCCAGTTCACACCCCCAGCATGTAGTCCATATCCAAGTAGTTATTCTTTTTTAGTATTAAAGGTACTTCGATTATTTCAAACTGACTTTTTTCAGCTGGGATGCAGTGGCCACACCCATGATCCCAGTGACTTGGAAGACAGTAGGATAGCAAGTTCAAGGCCAGGCTGGACAACAACAAGGACCTATCTCAAAATCTAAAAATAAATAAAAAAGGCTGAGGATGTAGCTCAGTGGTAGAGTACTCTTAGGTTTGATTTCTAGTACCATAGAAATAAATAAATAGGGCTGGGATTGTGGCTCAGTGGTAGAGCGCTTGCCTTGCATGCGTGAGGCACTGGGTTCGATCCTCAGCACCACATAAAAATAAATAAAGATATTGTGTCCATCTACAACTAAAAAAAATTAAAAAAAAAAAAAAGATAAATAAATAAATAACGTTCTTGATTGGTTAAATTTTTCTTATCAAAAGACACCACAAACTCTATCTTTCCTACACATTTTTAAAGAACAATGGCTTCCATTTCCTAAACTGATGTTCATTGGTAGTTCCTGAAGATGGGAAATGGCATTTTCCTATTTTGGAGTATTTTGGGAAAGTGGTAGCATTGAAAATACCCTAAGGGGTTCCATACTTTTGGAAAACAAGTTATAAGTCTTGTTTGATGTTGGCTAACCCTTATTTCCTAGACTTAAATTTGGCCAGAGAATCCTTTATTTGGATGATTGACTTTAGTTCTGAAATAGTTTTGTATGTTTTTCTTGCTGTGCCATGGTTTCCCTTCCCATGATTTTTCCCATTTTGCTGATGTTTATGATTCTATTGCTAAGCATTCCACCAACATTAATTTTGTAAATAGAAATCTCCACACAGCATTAGCAATAAGAACTATTTTTAGTTTGTCAAAGGGCTATTTATAATACCCTTAAAGATTTTCTGATTACTGAAGTAGTAATGTACATTCTTTTTAAAAATATGGAAATCCAGACAAATTCTTGTCTGGATTATGTAAATTATTGCATTATTATTACATTATTATTATGTAAATATATTACGTTATAAATTATGTAATTATGGTAATTACATAACCCAGCAAGGTCGCTGTTAGTAAAGTTTTGGTCTTTTCCCCTCATTTTGCTTGTACTGGGTACATATTCATCATGTTTGATACCTCGAAGTGTTGGCAAGCCTGATCTAGGGAGATTGATGCATGTTCAAAACTGGCTTAGTTCAGTGTTTTAAATGTGCTAGATTGAGATTAACTACAACTCCTCTTTCCTTATCTTCAGTTTTTATAAGGTATTTATAGATCCTCTTTATAGTCTTTACCAATTTATGTATTTTTTCTAAAATATGCTTAATAAGTGCCAGTAATTATAGACTGATTCTCTTGTCTATTTCCATCTCCACTCAAAAAGCTCAAAAGCTCTCAGAGGGTGGGGTGTATGTCTAACTTGCCCACTGCAGCCCTAGCACCACCTCATGACAGGTTTTCAAATATTGAATGAATAGACTTTATGGCAAATGAAGAGAATTGAAGGATTATATTATTACCTATGTTTTGGTATTTGCATGTGTCAATAGCCTGAAAGATTTAGAGTATTTAAAAATTTAAAAAGAAAAGATACGTTAAGCATTTAAAAAATATCTTTAGTTGCAGATGGACACAATACTTTTATTCATTTATTTTATTTATTTATTTATTTATTTATTTTTAAATATTTTTTAGTTGTATGCAATATGTTTTATTATTTTATTTTTATGTGGTGCTGAGGATTGAACCCAGTGACTTACGCATGTGAGGCAAGCGCTCTACCACTGAGCCACCGCCCCAGCCCCCATTTATTTTATTTTTATGTGGTGCTGAGGATCAAACCCAGTGCCTCATTCATGCTAGGCAAGCATTCTACCACTGAGCTATAACTCCAGCCTTATTTTAAGCATTTTTTGTTTGTATCCTCTATTTTGATTGACATTTTGTCAAAATAAATACCACTATAAGAATACATGTCATGGGCTGGGGATATAGCTCAGTTGATAGAATGCTTGTCTTGCATGCATAAGGCCCTGGGTTCAATCCTCAGCACCACAAAAAAATAAAAATAAAAAAAGAGAATACATGTCACTTTTAGCCTAATCTCTGTCATTCCACCTGCCTTCTTGTAAAAAGCTAAAGATATTTAAAAACTTGCTATGCCCTACTTAAAATGGGTCAAGTGAAGCTCAAAATTATGTCTCTAATTACATTTTATTATTGTAAAATATGTTAGTTAATTCCAACCTCATACCTGGTTATGCTGACAAACCCAATTATTTGACTAGTAAATTTTTAAGAAATATTTTTAGTTGTAGATAGACACAGTAACTTTATTTTTTTTAATGTGGTTTTGAGGATTGAACCCAATGCCTCATTCATGCTAGGCAAGCATTCTACCACTGAGCCACAACCCCAACCCTTGACTAGTAAATTTTTAGTGTTCAAGCTAAATAAATGTCTTAGGTTCAAACACAGTATTTGGCCACTAGATAGCTTTTGAATTCTCAGAAACTAAGGTGTCTAGTTGTAAGATTGTGAAACAGTTTCTAGAGCAAGTTAATCTGATTTAAAATTATGCCACATGGAACTTTTTAAGAAGGTAGAGACACAACACAGTAAAATCAAAGTAGGCTATCACTAGCTGACTCTGGGGGAAAATTTTTTTTTATAATTTTTAGTTGTCAATGGACCTTTATTTTATTTACTTAGACATGGTGCTGATAATCAAACCCAGTACCCTACACATGCTAGGCAAGTTCTCTACCACTGAGCCACAACCCAGCCCCTCCAGAAATATTTTGAACAATAATTTTTATGAGGGTTTTATGGTGGTCATAATTTCTACAATTTCCTGCACTAAAAGTATGTCTGTAAAGACAAAAAAAAAATCCACTTTTCCTTTTGGTGATTTTATGGTGACCATATTTTTCATAGGTTTAACGTGTGGCCTTAAGGAACCAGAAACCCAAAAGAACCAAAACTCCTGCTCCACAGAGCCTGCCCTAGAAAAGCTGTGTCTGGAGTCTGTATGATGACCAAGGTGGTGGGTATGGCCACAGTTCTGGGCCCCAGGCCTCCTCAGGATCAGGTGGGGCCTGTGACTGTGAAAGTCGAAGAGGAAGAAGAGAAAGGGAAGTGCCTTCCCAGCCTGGAGATGTTCCGCCAGCGCTTTAGGCAGTTTGGGTACCATGACACCCCTGGTCCCCGGGAGGCCCTGAGCCAGCTCCGGGTGCTCTGCTGTGAGTGGCTGAGGCCAGAGATCCATACCAAGGAGCAGATCCTGGAGTTGCTGGTGCTGGAGCAGTTCCTGACCATCCTGCCCCAGGAACTCCAGGCTTGGGTGCAGGAGCACTGCCCAGAGAGTGCCGAAGAGGCCGTCACTCTCCTGGAAGATCTGGAGCGAGAACTGGATGAACCAGGACTGCAGGTAGGCAAGGGAGGCCTTTTTTTATTCCAGGTATTAAGAGCATAGTGTTCATTCCCTGCAGAAACTTGTATTTGTCCATTCAACCAAATTAGCTGGATGGAATTTCTGTGAGTTGGACCATGTTTCCGTATAGTTTTCTTCTCTTGTCCTAAACTACCTTTAACCTTGAGGATCGAGGTTGAGTAGGATGGATGTTTTTCTTTTAACCTTGAGTAGGATGGATGTTTTTTCTTTTCTTTCCCTAAAGTTTTTCCCTGAGGTTTTTCGTTCTAATAGTGAGTTGTGCACAAACCCAGCCATTTCTTACTGTGTCTAGGTTTCAACTCCAAATGAACAGAAACAGGTGTGGGAGAAGACGTCATCTTCCGGAAGTGCCAAGGCATCCCTGAGCAGTGTGCAGGCACAATCTGTGGAGACCAGTCCCAAGTACGAATCCTGGGGGCCTCTGTACATCCAAGAGACTGGTGAGGAACAGGATGTCACTCAGGATCCAAGAAAAAGTCAAGGTGAACACCATCTCACAGTGCCCTGGCCTTCATAGTTGGAGAAGCAGAAGGATCTATAATTTCTAATATACAGTGACTTCTAGATTGAGTTGACTAGCAGGCCAACTAAGCAAAGTAGTTTCCTTTCTTCCCCACATACAGCTGTATCAGCCAGCGTCCTGGTGTGGGAACAGATGACACTCTCTTAGAGGGCCAAGTGAAGTGAGTTAGATAAAGGGACTTTGCAGAGGTGTGGACAGCCAGTGAGGGGTAGAGTAGACTAGACGGCTGTAAATACACTATCACCAGATGTGGTGGTGCATGCCTATAATAATCCAATTATCAGGAAGTTGAAGCAGGAAGATTGCAAGTTCACGGCCAGCCTGGGCAGCTTCACAAGACCTTGTCAAAAAATAAAAAGAGCCAGGGATGTATCTTAGTGGTTAAGCTCTCCTGGGTTCAGTCCCCAGTACCATATGGGGTAGCAGGGGGGTGGCATTACTATCTATGAGCCTAAAGGGTCAAGAAAAGAGGACCTGTCACCAGAATCTGATGAGAACTGTAGCCTTGGTTGAGGGAGGAAGGAGGTCACTTTATAGGAGCCATGATTACAGGCCCTGTCATCAGGTAGAGCAAAGGGAGTAAATATCCCAGTTTCATGCTACTCCTGCCCACACATCTTCTACTAGCGTTCCCTGTTGGCAGACCCACCTGGCAGCCAGATCAGGACAGACAAGACTGTGCAGCCCTCATGGTTCGTTTATTATGGGTATAGAGCAACAGAAATGGATCAGCGGAGACGGGTGGAAGATAACCACAGCTCCTTTCTGAAGCTAGCAGGTCACAGCTGTATTAGGGCAGCATACTTCCCTCCTTAAATCCCCACAGGTCATAGTTTCCAGAACAATCTCAGAAGCCATAAATGGTTTTCCCGTTTGTTATTTTATACTGATGGTTTCTATTCTTGTACCATCATTTCCCAGAAGAATTATAACTAAATTCTTGAAGTATTTAATGCTTAATTATGTTTGCAAAAACATGGGACATTATTCCAGATCTTATTGTCCACCAGGGCTTAGCTCAAGTGTAGGTAGTGTAACCACTAATTGTGTATGTTGTGCTTTCATGAGCAGAGCCCCTAGCCTTCAGAAATCTCCCTAAGATGTTACCATGTCCTAGACACATGGAATTCCATCTCAGAAATGTGTAGGGTGTTTTTGTTTTTTATATTTTATTTTGAGACAGGGCCTCACTAAGTTTCTTTTTTTTTTTTTTTGGTACTGGGGATTGAACTCAGGGGCACTCAACCACTGAGCCACATCCTCAGCCCTATTTTGTGTTTTATGTAGAGGCAGGGTCTCACTGAGTTGCTTAGCACCTCGCCATTGCTGAGGCTGGCTTTGAACTCGCGATTCTCCTGTCTCAGCCTCCCTAAGTGCTGGGATTACAGGCTTGA